>WSYH01000589.1:0-45000 GCA_036426205.1 Ascaphus truei | reverse complement strand
GGTTTCTCATTGTAAGTCAATGGGCTCATTGACTTCAATGGAGATTCCTCAACGCCGGCCTCGAGGAACAGGTTGGCAGCCATCCAAACCGCAGACCGCAAAAGCGGATACGATGTCTATTGAGTTTAATCACTTTGGTCAAGTTCAACGACAATTGGCGTGGGAATCTTGGGTTCTAGGGCCCCTGGGAATAAAATTCTTTTTGTACCTAACCCCTAGGAACCCCCACACACGATCCACACCGGGTCCAGGAATGAGGGACCCCCTTAAGGGGTCGAGCGGAGAAGGAGGGTCACACCATTGAATCTAATGGCGGCGGGCGCCATGAATTGTCAATGGCGGCGCCGGCCATTGATTCCAATGGGGAAAAGCCGCGTGGCGGAAAAACGACTAAGTGGAAAATGTTGAAATGTGTAAGTCCATATCTCCGGTTCTGGAATGACCAGAGGGATGGGATTTGGGTGGCATGTAGCTAAGGTTCCGGCTTTAATGCATGCCCCTTCCCAACCCCCTCAGACCAACCAGACGGAGTGTGGACGAATGTAAAGATTTGTGGATTTTCTCATAGACTTCAATGGCGGCGGTTCCCCATTGAAAGTCTATGGCAGGAAACTCCATTGACTACAACGGCGGAGTTGCTCCATTGAAACCCACAGCGGCAGAGCCCGTTGTTCTCAATGGGGATCTAGTGAAACGCTGAGATTTCTTTTTAGCGGAGATTTTTATAATAAAATATAAAACGGTTTATGTGATATTTGTATAACTCCGGTTCCATAGATCCTAGCCGGCTGAAATTTGGACCCTATAGTGTACCACTTCCGGCATTAAGGTCTGGAAAGTTTGGACCCACTGGACCTACCAGAACCAGGTATTTTAATATGTGTAGGTATTAAAATGTATATGGGGTTTTGGGTCTGCTCTGGAAACTGCAGACTCCATCTGTTATGTTAATAGGCAGGAAGAGCATCCTGCAAGAATTAACATAGCCCGGTGATCAACAAGGTAACTGCCCTAATTGTTTATACTGGGGGCAAGAACAAAGGGGCTGAGTGTTTTTAAATGTGATACTTCACACTTACAATGGAAGTCAAAATCTGCTTCAAAGAGCCTTGTGCTAGACAGCTCGGCGCCTTGAGTTTAAGAGAAGGGTTGGAATGGTATATAAGTCCAAGTCAGCCCTTACTCAAATGTCTTCATGCATGGGTTCCTTCATGTGCTTCATGATCTGCATGTATTGCTGTGATGTCAACATCTGAAACTGAATTATGGAAGAAATGGCCCATCCTGTATCCTGATGGCCTTCTTGTCCTAACATTTAAGTAAGTGTCCATATTTTGCCTGTTATTTGTATAATCTGTTGTGTTCACCTTTTTCAAGGAATAAATGATATTTTATCATATCTAAGCCTCGTCCAGTTCAACCCAGTTATATTTTGGTGTAAATTATATCTTGTCATAAGTTACCGTGACAGTGATGTCTCTCCTGGCAGATGAGGCCGTCAGTGTTGCCAGCTGCCAGCAGTAGTCACCAGAGATGAGGAAGGCAGCGACACACACACACACACACCAGTGTGCTGCCGAGCACACAGTAAGTCGCCAAGAACCCCCTCCCCCCCCTTGTGAGCTGCCAAGCAAAACCTCCTGCCCCTCCTCCATGAGTCCCCAAGCAAGCCCTCACACCCACCCCTCCGTGAGCCGCCGAGCAAGCCCTTCTGCCCCATGAGCTGCCAACAAGCCGTGATGCCACCCCGTGGGCCGCCGAGCAAGCCCTCCCGTCCCCCTTGTGTGCCACTGAAAAAGCCCTACCCCCCCCCCCCCTGACCCCCTGGGCAAGCCCCCCCCCCCCCCTCATTGTAACGCGTAGCTCACCACAAACAAAATGCGACCGCGGTGCTGAGGCAGGGAATTGAGATACGCTGAGGGTCTGCGCAGTCTCACACACACGCACAGTCTCGCACACACATACACGCAGTCTCACCCGCATGCACAAACATACACGCAGTCTCATTCGCACGCACACATACACACAGTCTCACGTGCACGCACACACATACACGCAGTCTCGCACGCACACTGTAAGGTCCCACGCTGCGGGGACTCTCGCTCCCGGCGCCCACTTACCTTGCTCTACCGCTGCCCCGAATCCCCGTCGGCATCACCCCCGCGGCTGCTCTCTCTCTTCCGGGTCGCGCACATCATCCTTACAGGCGCGTGGACCCAAGCCTCTCTTACCTGGCGTCCCGAGCCTGGTCTCGCCTCATCCTTACAGGCATGCGCACTGGTGCGCTCTCCAGTCCCAGCTCGACCGGGTCCGTCCCCAGGCTTCTCTCTCCTATCAGGGTTAACCCCTGGACCGCACTTCCGCTCCTCCCTTTCTCCCGATAGGTCCCAGCCCCCTATTTAGTCTGGTCTCCCCATTCTCTCAGTGTTCTGCATAGCTACTGTACCTTGGTGCTGTCTGCTTCTGCTTGGCTCTCGTTGTTTCAGTCCCTGTTCCTGTCCCTGGATTCTCTGCTGACCTCCCTGGATTTCGACCTTGACTTTTGACTTTGACCACGCTGCTTTCTGGACCCCACGAATTTGGCTATTGGACACTCTACCACGCTGTCTCCTATACCCCTTGGACTCGGCAAACAGACCCTCAACGATGCAGCTCTCTCCTCTCCTTGACCCAGGCTTACGGACACTCTACCACGCACCCTTCTCTACTCCTGGACCATTGGCTTACGGACTCAACCCTTTCCACGTCGGATTTGGCAAGTACCGAACTACTTCTATTTTTGTTCCTCGGACCAGTTACGCTACTTCAACACTACAGCCGTGCCCCCGTTTACTGTTAGGTGTGTGGTATTTGTCCTTTCCACCTGAGTCCCGGGGTCTCGTCTGGTTTGTGGGCAGGCCGAGCGTTACATTATGCAGAGCCCATCAGACCCAGACCCCCCTGAGGTGGAAGATACAGTAGAGGCAACGTTTATTCTAGCATTTGCCGTAAACTAGCCGGGTTACATTCTGGGTATGTGCTGGGTATGTTCTGGGCTAGTTTGAGGCACGTTTAAGGCATTTCTGCATTGACTAACGACCCATAGGATTAACACAGCAGGGATCCCTGGCAGTCCAATTCAGTTTGAATGGGACTGCCAGGGACCCCCCGCTGTTAATCTGATAGGCCATTAATCAATGCAGAAATGCTGGGGCTAGTTTAAGGAAAGTTTAAGGCATGTACCCATCATGTACCTGGGTGTACCTGGGTCTTTTGGGGAATTGCCACTGGTTTTTGTTCGAATAAGAGTTGCCTCTACTGTACCCTGACCACTATCTCCAAACATTTCACCTTTCTGGACAATCAGGTTACCGCCCTTAACCAACAGGTTGCTAATTTAACCTCTCAAATGCCCCATGTTAATGCATCCAATTCCGCTATCCCTCCCACTGTTTCCTGAGAGGGAGCAGGCATTTCAGAGTTACGGATCCCTACGCCTAGTAAATATTCTGGAGACCCGCTTGCATGCCGTGGGTTTTTAAACCAGTGCGAGATACAATTCGAATTGTCACCTTCTCGCTTCCCCACGGACCGAACCAAGGTAGCTTACATTTTCTCCCTCCTCACCGGGGACGCTTTGGCCTGGGCTTCACCAATCTGGGAGCTAAGACCTGAACTCTCTTACAGCTTTCCCAACTTTAAGAGAGAGTTTCGTTTAGTTTTTGATACCCCTGGATGTAGTGATACGGCTGCTTCCTCCTTGTTCCACATTTCACAGGGTCGGAAATCTGTGGCACAATACGCTCTGGAATTCCGGACAATCGCAGCTGAGACTGATTGGAATGATGGTGCACTCTCCGCGGCTTTCTGGCAAGGGCTTTCGGAGTCCTTAAAGGACGAACTGGCAGCTCGTTAGAGGCCATCTTCATTGGAGGCCCTGACCTCTTTATGCATTAGGGTGGATCAACGACTTCTGGAAAGGCGGACCGAATGTCAACGTCCTCGTACTGCTGTCTTTATGCCTTCTGCTTCCAGGTATCCTGCTCCTGCCTTACCGGCATTGGACGCTCCGGAGCCCATGCAACTGGGCAGCCACTGTGAAAGCGTAGAAATAAAATCAATGAGTCAAGGGTTCAAAGTAACAGGTGAGTTTATCAGCACCATGGCACAATTTGAGAGAAAAGAATTCCAACAAGGAACTCAGGCCTCTGCCAACATATTGCTTGGTATCACATTTTTATACATTTCAAAATGAGTAATACGCCCTTTAAGGGGGCTGGCTTAGAGATAAAAACTATATGATCACCTATACAAAAATACATATTGATATATAAATATGCTTTACATTGCTATATTCTTATCCTATATACCATATATGTGGGCCGCCCTTAACCTTGTGACATAAGAGAGTTACTGTGTCCAGCCCTGTGTGTTACTGTATCTGTCAGATAACAGAACCTAAAGTCAGCAGAAATATCTAAGACAGGAAAAACCTCTTACGATTGCATTTTCAATTCTTGCATGCCTTGTAGGAATTACACAAGGGCGAGTTACATCTAGAAGCGATACTCTGCAGAATCAAACATTACAGTTCATACACAAATAAACGGATAAGCATTCATACAAGCAAACGCTCAGAAAATGGCGGTTCAGGCCAAAATGGAGGTGATGATACCCACACACATTATCTCAATCTTCACACCATCAACTTTCGTCTATGGAACGACTTGGAGGAATGAGGGCCTTTGCTTTTATTGCGGATCTCCTGGGCACATCTTGCTGCGTTGTCCCTTAAGGCCGGGAAACGCCAGCAGCCAGTAAGGTATGAGGGGATTTCACTGGGTACAATCTCTTCCTTCCCCTCTCCCGCACAGGAGTTCCCCAAGCGCATCTTACTCCCTGTCCTCCTTAAGTACGTCAGCCTCCAAATCCCTGCCCTGGCCTTCCTCGATTCCGGATCCGGAGGGAATTTCATGAACCATGCTTTTGCTATTCAGAACATTCTTCTCCGGGAGAAAGTCATTCCGGTCGGGTTGGAGGCTATCGATGGCCGACCTCTTCAGTCAGCCTTTATTTCTTTGGAGACACTTCCCATTGAACTTTCTATGAAGGATGGACACTTGGAATTCATTACTTTTGATGTCATCCATTCCCCTTCGGTTCAACTCATTCTGGGCCTACTGTGGTTACAACTCCACAACCCCATTATCGATTGGACTGCTAAGTCCCCCATCCGATGCAGATCTCCCCATGTGGAGTTGCACCCTCCTTCCCCCATGGTACTGGCTGTCTTGGAGACCTCCCCCCCGCAAGAGACCACCCTACCGGAGGTTTATTCGGAGTTTCTGGAAGTCTTCATCCGAGGAGCTTCCCCCCCATCGCCCTTTCAACTGCCCGATTGACTTGATTCCAGGAGCCCCTTTCCCAAAGCCAGGTCGTATCCCCTATTTTTGCCCAAGACGGAGGCCATGGCTGAGTATATCATGGAGAACCTTAAGAAAGGCTTTATCCGGAAATCCACCTCCCCCGCCAGAGCAGGATTTTTTTTTGTGAAAAAGAAAGATGGGACACTTCGCCCGTGCATCGATTTCCGCGGGCTAAATAAGATTACCATCAAGAATCACTACCTATTGCCCCTAATTCCCGAGCTCTTCGATAGGTTGCAAGGCTCAACAATCTTTTCTAAACTTGATTTACGGGGGCCTATAACCTTATTCCCATCCGCAGTGGCGAAAAGTGGAATACTGCGTTCAACATGTGCAGTGGTCACTATGAGTACCTGGTGATGCCTTTTGGGTTGTGCAATACCCCTGCAGTCTTCCAAGGCTTTATGAATGAAGTTTTCCGCGATCTATTGAACTTATTTGTGATTATCTACTTGGATGACATCCTCATCTTTTCCAAAACCCTTGAGGAACACATTCTCCATACCAAAATGGTGCTCTCTCGTCTACGGGCCAACAGGCTCTACGCCAAGATGGAGAAGTGTGTCTTTCATCAATCCTCAACCACTTTCCTGAGATACATTGTATCGGACCAGGGGTTCACCATGGATCCGGAGAAGCTCAAATCTATACTCGAATGGCCACAACCCAACTCTTTGAAGGCGATTCAACGTTTCCTTGGCTTCGCAAACAATTATAGGAAATTCATTGCTGGTTTTTCTACTTTGGTAGCACCCATTACGGCCCTTACCAAAAAAGGGGCCGATCCTTCCTCTTGGCCGTCAGAGGCTAGTCGTTCTTTTGAGTCTCTCAAAAGAACCTTTGTCTCTGCCCCCATTTTACGACATCCTGTCCCAACCCTCCCCTTTATCCTAGAAGTCGATGCGTCTGACGTGGGAGCCAGTGCGGTTCTCTCGCAAAGAACCACCCCCGAAGATAAACTCCACCCCTGCAGGGTTTTTTTCCAAGAAATTCTCTTCAGCAGAAAGAAATTACGACGTGGGGAATAGGGAGTTGTTGGCCATCAAGATGGCATTACAAGAATGGAGACATCTTCTAGAAGGAACCAAGGAACGCATTCTGATCCTCACGGACCACAAAAATCTTTCTTACATTGAGGGTGCCCGTCGCCTTGGTCCCCGTCAGGCCCGTTGGGCGTTGTTCTTCTCAAGGTTTAACTTCATCATCTCTTATATTCCTGGGACAAAGGATATCAAAGCTGTAATTGTCTCGTCAGTTCAACACTGAGGAGAAGTTGCAGGACGTCCCGGAGAGTATCCTTCCCCCCCCCGATTGTTTATCTCTGCCGCTTCCTTTGACATTTTGGATACAATTTTGGAGTCTCAATCACAAGTCCCCGAAGGACTAGAGGTTCCTGATGGACGTCTTTATGCACCCCCACGTTTCCATCTTAAAATTCTCGAATGGGGTCATTCCTCCAGATCTGCCGGCCATCCCGGCTTTAAGAAAACTACGGATCTGATCCGGTGAACTTTTTGGTGGCCCAATATGGTAAAGGACATTCGAAGTTTCACTTCCTCTTGCCCAGTCTGCGCCCAAAATAAATCAGTCCGTCCAAAGCCTTCTGGTCTACTCCAACCTCTCCCGGTCCCGGACCGTCCTTGGAGTAACATTGCCATGGACGTCATCGTGGATCTTCCCCCTTCTAACGGTATGACTACTATCCTATTGGTCATCGACAGATTCTCCAAGCAAGCTCATTTTGTTCCCCTCAAGTGTTTACCCAATTCGAGTACTCTGGCTGATATCTTTGTAAAAGATATTTTCCGTATTCATGGCGTTCCGCTGTCCATTGTCTTGGACCATGGTACTCAATTTGTTTAGAAGTTCTGGCGTGCGTTTTCCCAGAGACTGGGCATTACTCTCCTTTTTTCCTCAGGCTATCACCCCCAAACTAATAGGCAGACTGACCGCATGAAATAAAAAGAAAAGTACATTCTGACAGTACAATACACAAACGGGTAACACGAGAAGAATGTGGCTCCCTCGAACAGTATTTGCGTTGTTTTTCTTCCGACTCTCAGGATAATTGGGTAGAATTACTTCCTTGGGCTGAATTTGCTATTCTCTCTCTCAAGAATGAGTCCACTCAAGAATCACCGCTTTTTGTAAACTATGGATTTCATCCTACCCGCCTACCTATGCATTCATCCATGTCTGGAGTGCCTGCAGCAGATGTTAGGGTGACTAAGTTACAGGAGTCATGGAGGATTCAAACAGCTTTACAGGAATCTGTCCTAAGACAGAAGAGACAGGCAGATCGGCTTCGTCGGGAGGCTCATAAGTTTGTACCCGGAGAGAAGGTCTGGCTCTCTTCTAAAAATATCAAACTGAAGGCCACAACCCCTATATTGTCTCCCAGGTTCCTGGGTCCCTTCTCCATCCTGAGACAAATTAACCCTGTGGCCTATCAACTTCATTTTCCCCCCTCCATCAAGATTTCACCTGTCTTCCATGTTTCGCTCTTAAAACCTTTCATCCAAGGCACACGATTTGCTCATCCTTCACTTCGACCTCCTCCCGCCATTGTACCAGGACAACAGGAATTCGAAATTCAGTCCATCATTGACTCTCGCATCTCCAGGGGCAAGCTCCAGTTTTTGGTCCACTGGAATGGATATGGACCTCAGGATCGTTCTTGGGTCTCGCACACTGATCTCCACGCTCCGTCCCTACTCAAACGATTCCACCAAAAATTTCCCCACAGACCTTGGATGGATCGTCCAGAGTCCGACCCTCAAGGGGGGGGGTACTGTAAGGTCCCGCGCTGCGGGGACTCCCGCTCCCGGCACCCCCTTACCTTGCTCTTCCGCTGCCCTGAATCCCCGTCGGCGTTCCTCTGCCGTCGGCATCACCCCCGCAGCTGCTCTCTTCCGGGTCGCGCGCGTCATACTTAAAGGCGCGCGCGGACCCAAGCCTCTCTTGTCTGGCGTCCCGAGCCTGGTCCCGCCTCCTCTTTACAGGCATGTGCACTGGCGTGCTCTCCAGCCCCAGCTCGATTGGGTCCACCCCCAGGCTTCTCTCTCCTATCAGGGTTAACCCCTGGACCGCACCCCTGTTCCTCCCTTTCCCCCGATAGGTCCCAGCCCACTATTTAGTCTGGTCTCCCCATTCTCTCAGTGTTCTGCATAGCTACTGTACCTTGGTGCTGTCTGCTTCTGCTTGGCTCTCTTGTTGTTTCAGTCCCTGGATTCTCTGCTGACCTCCCTGGATCTCGACCTTGGCTTTGGACTTTGACCAGGCTGCTTTCTGGACCCCTCGGATTTGGCTATTGGACACTCTACCATGCTGTCTTATATACCCCTTGGACTCGGCAAACGGACCCTCAACGACGCAGCTCTCTACTCTCCTCGACCCAGGCTTACGGACACTCTACCACGCACCCTTCTCTACTCCTGGACCATTGGCTTACGGACTCAACCCTTCCACATCGGATTTGGCAAGTACCGAACTACTTCTATTTTTGTTCCTCGTACCAGCTACGCTACTTCCACACTCTGGCCGCGCCCCCGTTTACTGTTAGGTGTGTGGTATTTGTCCTTTCCACCTCAGTCCCGGGGTCTCGTCTGGTTTGTGGGCAGGCCGAGCATTACACATACACAGTCTCACACGCATACATGCAGTCTCGCACACATACACATAGAGTCATACACATACAAATGCAGAGCCACACATACACATGCAGAGACACACACACACACACACGCAGAGTCACGCACTAGCGGAATTCAGTTAGTTTAAATATATTAGTTCTGAGCAAGTGCGTTCTAAGTGTAACGGGTATTCCCTCAATCCCCAATCGCAGATAGGGTGCATGTGAGGGGGAACCTATATGTATGTTACCAGGTGCGGGTGCTTTTACCTGTTAGGCTAACAGGAGGCCTGAGCCTCCGCCAGGGAGAGCCTGGGGTGAATCCTCTGGAACGATCTTACTTACAGCGCCTCCACCTGTGTAGGATTCTAGGAGTGTAGAATGTTCCCTACACAGGACCCACATATAGTAACCACATACACCGGAGTATAAGTATAACAATTTACTATATGCAGAATAGAACATAACGCAATACACATGCATATACTTATCACTCTATATAGGTCATGAACAATTCTCTCTCGCAGAAAGAATAATCCTTCCCCACCACCGTGTACCCCCACACCGTGTCAACAGTAATATCTTTGGCCCCTGGCCACTCTGTCGCAAGTGTAACCCCCACTGTATTAGGCGTGATCAGTGCCAGATGAACCGGTATGTTGTTGCACGTACAATACGATACCTGCCCAGTGCATGTGGGCCCTTAAAGCTCTTCAAAAAGGATCCGCCGACCTCCTGCGCGACGTCCTGTTTTCACCAGCGTGGTGATCCGTCAGTGGCAATTCCACCCTGAAGATAGTCCAGCTCTCTCTCTGTAGAGAAGGCCTGATCCCAAGCCTCTTCTCCGCGGGAAGCACAGCATCCGCTGTATCCCTCACTGACAATACATATATATATATCTATCACTAAGGGGGCAGGATCCCTAACCTAGGGCCTAGGTGGCTGCTGGCCTAATGCAGTGGGTCACAGACCCCAGCACTCACCTCCTACCCCTAGCTCTTCCTGGTCCTGACTATTGTGGCCTCAGCAGGGGAAATGTATCAATATCAGCTTGCCAAGATCCCTGCACGCCTATTGGCTCCCTGGCATCATGTGGCATGCTCCTGAGGCTCATGGGACTTGTAGTCCAGCTATAACCTAATTGCTATTGGCTTCCCTTTAGCGTGCACGTACTGTGCATGCGCGAACAAACAGGGGGCCTCGTGCCGCATGTCTACAACGCGCATGCGTGAGGAACAAACATGGCGGCGCCCTTTGCTGTCGGGCCGCCGCGGAGCCTCCGGAGCACCAGAGCGCTCCCTGCTCGGCCCCACCCTCCAGAAATGATGGAGGGCCTGCCGCTTGGCTCTGGCAGCACTCGCCATCGCCCCCGGCAGCGGAGGTACCGAGGGGTCCGGGGCTACATAAGTCACACATCTTTGTGTTTTGTCACTGAGATTGTGTTTTGATTTTTAATACAAAACATCACCATTACAAATACAATGCGTGTGACTTAAGACAAAGAAGTTTCACTTACAATGCACATGCTCGGCACACACTTTTTAATTATTTGAATGTTCTAACGTTACGATTTTTTCCATTACATTTTTTTGTTTTTCTACTTTAATTCTCTGTGTGATGCTATTGAGATGAGCTGTCCTTTGACCGTGGCCTTATGTGCCTCCCATAGTATTGCTGATTCTACAGAACCATTGTTAATCTGAAAATCATTTTTCAGCGAGTCTCCAATTTGTGTACTAATCTCTGGGTAGTTCAGTAATGAGTCGTTCATCCTCCAGTCCAATGGAATGATTGAGTCCTGGCAAATGGAGGATCTAATAAAATCGCCACCAGGCGTGGTCTGACCACGTGATAAGCCCTATATCTGAATGGACTAATGCCGAGGTGGGCAACCCTGTCGCCAATCGCCACAGGTGGCAAATTGGCCATGAAAGTGTGGCAAATTTAAGTTTGCCAGCTACCACAATAAAATAAACTTATCCCTCACGGCGTGTGCTGGTTTTCCGCTTTCTGAATGAGTCACTGACGCAACACAGCCATGCAATACTCCCTTCAGTGCCTTCAGTTGCAGTCTAGACCCGACCTTGAACTGTTATTTTTTATGGGAGCTAAAATTTGTTGTGACGCAATTAAACGAAAAGCATGGTGTGGCGATTTTCGCTTCTCATTCGCCACACCTGTGGCTACATTGAAAAATAGGTTGCTCACCTCTGGACTAATGCTTCCAAGATATTTGGGGATACAAATATATTATCAATTCGAATCATGTGGGGGCAAATAAAAAGAATAATCCCTCTGTCCTTTATGTGAGCTTCGTCAGACATCCCACAAACCATATTATTTAAGTAACCGTCTAAATTTCTTTGCTACACTATATGTCATAGCAGAGTGCGATTGCTCTGAGTGGGTGGACTTGTCCATATCCGGATCCGCTACCATATTAAAGTCACCTCCCAAGATCAGCAGCTGATCTCCGCTATCTCCCATAGATTCCAGTGTTTCCCTTAACAACTAAATGTGTCTCTTGTTGGGTGCATAGATATTCACTAGCGTAATATGTTGGCCTGAGAGAAGCCCATGAACCACAAGGGACCCACCCCACTTGATCTCCCTTAACCTCCAATGCCTGGAACGGAATATCCTGTTTAAACAGTATTGCAACCCTTCTTTTTTTGCTAGTAAAAGAAGAATAAAATGCTATAGGGTATGTCCTGCTGAAAGGGTTTGGGGCTCCTGGGTGTCAAAATGCGTCTCATGCAAAAAAGTACCTGCTTTCAGATTTCTAAATTCTTTTAGGGCTAATCTATGCTAACCATTACTGTTAAGACCGTTACCATTCAGGAATATTAACTTCAATAGCGCTTGACTAGTCATTTCCAATGTCATCTCTCTCTCATGTGAAAGTTGTGAGCGAAAAACTTTAATGGTTGTTGTGAACAGATGGGAATAAAAAATAAAAAAAAGGATAAGGAACTTTCCCCCTCCGGGAACTTGGGGAAAGACAAAAAGAATACAAATTAAACTATAAAGTAAGATGAGTGTAACCAGCCACTCATCCCAAATTTGTGGCCAGACCCTACGTGGCTTGTCCTTGCGGGCATATGGCCCTACTGGGGGTGACTGAAGTCGGGCATGCAGAGCTCCCACCCATCCCGCCTCCGTCTGCTCTCACTCCTCTGACCGCACCCTCACTGTAGCCTGCTTAGAATATAAAAGAACTTAGTAGACACATCAATTCCTAACAACCGTGGAAACGATAAACAAATAAAACGTTTCGTATTAAAATGCACTTATAGCGGTTGGTGTCCCGGATAGAAATATAAAACAGATTTTCTATTTTATCTGTAAATGTTCAATGTCTGTTAACATTAAATTTCGAGCAGAAATTGCTCTTGGCTTTCAATGAGGTTTAATGTCATTTGTGTCTATAAACAGGAAACCAGCCCTTCTAAGTCTTTGGGCTAAGGCCCCCTCACCCACCGCCGCGGCTCTCAATCCGCTCGTTCACCGGTTTCATCCACCGATCAGCTGTAATAAACCGGCACCCAGGGAATGAGCAGTAGACTTCAAATTGCATATAAAACAGTCCCTGCAATAGATTATAAGGAATATACAGGGAAACAGGGGGAAAAGCAGAGGGAAAACAAACATAGCTACATATCCGGAATAGACTTCTCTGGGTCGCAGAATCGTTGGTGTGGGAGATGGCCACAAACTTACTGGGTCTTCCAAAATGTTGATGAACAACAGGGGAACTCAGCCGGACCCCCTCATGGACATAGCAAGTCTTGGCTCTTTCCTCTCCAGGATATCGCCCCCTCGGCCGATCGTTTGTCATCTGTGTTGTCATCCTGAGATCTTTGCTGCTTACCCGATCCATCCCTTGGGGCCAGATTTAACGCCGACAAGAAAGATGCAGATTCCTCAGGGTAACGGTGCGAGATCTGTCTGCCTTCATGGTAAACTATAAGTAATAATCCCAGAAGAACAGGGCAATAATGCCCTGGCTGGAAGAGTTGAAGACCTGAGGCGAAGAAGATGTGACTGCACATCACCCCCCCAGCCTGCACATCACCCCTCCTGCACATCACATCCCATCCCCCCCTGCTCATGACATCACCCCTTTCTGCACATCACTTCCCGCTGGCTGCACATCACATCCCCCTGCCTGAACATCACCTCCCCCCTGCACATCACTTCCCGCTGGCTGCACATCACCTCCCCCCTGCACATCACCACACACGCACATACATACACACACACATTTCCTCCCCTCTCTCTGTACCTCTGCTGGGGGGAGCTGAGAAGAGACCTGGTACCTGGCCGGGACAGACACAGACAGCTGACATCCCAGCCCAGACTGCGTGAGATCCTCCCCCTCCCCCCTCACAGACTTACCAGCTCTCCTGCACCGCACATAGTCTCCTGCACTGCACGGGTAAGTGCTGTGGAGCTGCCGCTGCGATGTCGGCTTCAGGGAGAGCTGGGAGAGTTATCCCTGCTCTCCCCCTCCGGCAGACGCGGAGTCCCTGATCGTGGCAGCCATTTTTTAAAAACGCGATCCTGGTTATAACTGTGGTTGTATCGGGTGGACCCTGAGGACCGTGTTATAATGGAGTTCAGCTGTACAATTATAGGCTAAATGTAGGCTTATTTTTAAAAAAAATGTTTTAATTTTTCATAGAAAAGATACAGTTTTGTAGTCAAATTGATTTATCAGCATGATTGTATACATTCTTTTGCTTTTACTGCAAGTTTATTAAAAGGAAATTGTACATATACATAGCTCCCTCTATATATACACACACACACACACGCAGTGCAGCCCCTCTATTTACACACAAATGCACTCTGCAACCCCCCTCTACTGTATAAACACAAACACACAGCAGTCCCCATACACACTATGCAGCCCCCCTCCTCTATACCCACAAAACACACTACAGCCCTCCTCCACTCTCTACACTCACAAAACACACACTCACACACAGCTGTACCAGGAAACAGTGCTGGCTAAACAACGCTTCAGCACAGGAGTCAGGAACAGGCCTCTACGTGGAGAGTAGTAGTAGGCCTCAGGATACTCAGGAAACACAGGCCTCTACGTGGAGAGTAGTAGCAGGCCTCAGAATACTCAGGAAACATAGGCCTCTACGTGGATACTCAGGAACTAGAGAAGAGAACTAGAGAGGTTAGTAGACAAGGAGACAAGCCAGGCGGCTTGTGGCAGAAAGTAACGTCCAGAGAAGGATTATGCTCGGCCCTGATTCAGAGATAAAGCCCAACATATAAAGGGCGGAGATCCAATCACAGGGGGAGGGTGTGTGAGCATTCCTCCAATGATGGAGCACAGGGCAGAAGCTGCAATGAGAGGCAGAACATGTTCCATTGATTGCCAGAGGAAGCTTTTGCAACTGCAGAGAAAGACAAGAGCGCAAACGCACATAGTGAAGTTTGTAAAAATATGAGCTCATATTTTTACAAACTTCACTATGTGCGTTTGCGCTCTTGTCTTTTTGTGTTTCAGTTGCCTAGGGGTTTTACCCCTGTTCACATAGCTGCAGATCACCCATCGATTTAGAGGTTGTATTATGTTATAAAATTAACACAACGGTGGTGAAGGGTTCAAACAATAGAAATAATATTTTGCGCACTCTATCTGTTTTTGTTTTATTGTTTGCAACTGCAGAGGTCTGCAAGGCTATAATCAAAGCCAGGACCGGATTCCTTACATACACCCATTGCAGCCCCCCTTTAAACCCACACACTGCAGACACACGCACACCAACAAAACACTCTGCACCTCATCTCCACCCACAAAACACACACTTAAGGCACACACTGCAGACCCCCCTCTGCACCCAGAAAACACACACACAACAGACTCTGCTGCCCCCTCTACACCCACAAAACACACACCAACAGAAGACACACACCAATAAAACACTTTCCAGAGTCAGTGCCTGGCTGCAGGCATGGTGGGGGAGGAGTCAGTGCATGGCTGCAGGCAGGGGGAGGAGTCAGTGCATGGCTGCAGGCAGGGGGAGGAGGCAGTGCCTGGCTGCAGGCAGGGGGAGGAGGCAGTGCCTGGCTGCAGGCAGGGTGGGGGAGGAGTCAGTGCCTGGCTGCAGGCAGGGTGGGGGAGGAGTCAGTGCCTGGCTGGTCTCTCTTTTCTGCAGTTGCAAAAGCTTCCTCTGGCAATCAATGGAACATGTTCTGCCTCTCATTGCAGCTTCTGCCCTGTGCTCCATCATTGGAGGAATGCTCCACACACCCTCCCCCTGGTGATTGGGAATCTTCCGCCCTTTAATGTTGGGCTTGATATCTGAATCAGGGCCGAGCATAATCCTTCTCGGACGTTACTTTCTGCCACAAGCCGCCTGGCTTGTCTCCTTGTCTACTAACCTCTCTATTCTCTCTCTAGTTCCTGAGTATCCACGTAGAGGCCTATGTTTCTCGAGTATTCTGAGGCCTGCTACTACTCTCCAGTAGAGGCGTTGTTTCCTGAGTATCCTGAGGCCTACTACTACTCTCCACGTTAGAGGGCCTGTTCTGACTCCTGTGCTGAAGCGTGTGTTTAGCAGCACTGTTTTCCTGGTACAGCTGTGTGTGAGTGTGTGTTTTGTGAGTGTAGAGAGTGGGAGGAGGGCTGTATGTGTTTGTGGGTATAGAGGAGGGGGGCTGCATAGTGGTGATGGGGACTGCTGTGTGTTTGTGTTTATACAGAGAGGGGGTTTGCAGAGTGCATTTGTGTGTAAATAGAGGGCGCAACATGCGTGTGTGTGGTGTGTTATATAGAGGGAGCTATGTATATGTACAATTTCCTTTAATAAACTTGCAGTAAAGCAAAAGAATGTATACAATCATGCTGATAAATCAATTGACTACAAAAACTGTATCTTTTTCTATGAAAAATTAAAACATTTTTTTTAAAATATAGCCTACTTAGCCTATAATTGTACAGCTGAACTCCATTATAATAAACGGGTCCTCAGGGTCCACCCGATACAACCACAGTTATAACAAGGATCGCGTTTTTTAATTAAAAATGGTGCCACGATCAGGGACTCCGCGTCTGCGGAGGGGGAGAGCAGGATAACTCTCCAATCTCCTCTGAAGCCGACATCGCGAAGGCAGCTCCACGCAATTACCTGCAGCAGGAGACTATGTGCGGGTGCAGGAGAGCTGGTAAGTCTGTGAGGGGGGAGGGGGAGGATCTCACGCAGTCTGGGCGGATGTCAGCTGTCTGTGTCTGTCCGGCCAGGTACCAGGTCTTTCTCACTCCCCAGCCAGATCAGGTAAGAGAGAGGGGAGGAAATGTGTGTGTGTATGTATGTGCGTGTGTGGTGAGTGGCAGGGGGAGGTGGGGGAGTGTGATGTGCAGCAGGGGAAGTGCAGCGGAAGTGATGTGCAGGGGGGACGGTGATGTTCAGCAGGGGGAGTGATGTGAAGGCAGCCAGGGGAAGTGTGGGAGAAAGGGGGATGTGTAGGGGGGGCATGAGCAGGGGGGGGAGGGGGTGGGATGTGATGTGCAGGAGGGGTGAGGTGCTAGGCTGGGGGGGTGATGTGCAGTCACATCTTCTTCGCCTCAGGTCTTTCAACTCTTCCGCCAGGGCTTATTGCCCTGTCTTTGGGATTATTACTTATAGTTTACCATGAAGGACAGACAGATCTCGCAGTTACCCTGAGGAATTGCATCTTTCTTGTCGGCGTTAAACTGGCCCCAAGGGATGGATGGGTATAGCAGCAAAGACTCAGGATGACAACACAGATGACAAACGATCGGGTTGGGGCGGGTGGTCGAAAAGACAAGAGCGCAAACGCACATAGTGAAGTTTGTAAAAATATGAGTGTATAATTGTTTAGGGTATAATATCTGCGTACATCAGATTAGATGGTATAAAGCATTTCATGTGCAATACATGAGTTTACCAAGCCGCACTGCCACCTCCAGGTCTCAGGAGTTCTCCTTTACAGCATCCAGGGCAAGCTGCCACGATTGAATTACAGCTCCTCCACTGCAGTGCTGTATCTTTGGCGTTCTCCTTCCCCAATCGCTGCCGTCACCGCCGCTTAGTCCTTGGATCAGCCTCCGACTGCCACTGCACCTCAGGGCACCGTGTTGGTAGGTCACGTGTCCCGCGGAGTTTTGCGACCGGCCGCAAAGCGAGGTTGGAATGTAAAGCGTGATGGTAGCTTTACTACAGTTTGCCGAGATCAGCTTTTTGCACAGATACAGTCCAATGTAGATGTACCACGCAAAGTGTGGATATAAAGTTCTGGGACCTCTAAAATCTTATCCAACGCGTTTCGAAGCATAAGCTTCTTCTTCAGCTTTACGTTCCAACCTCGCTTTGCGGCCGGTCGCAAAACTCCGCGGGACACGTGACCTACCAACACGGTGCCCTGAGGTGCAGTGGCAGTCGGAGGCTGATCCAAGGACTAAGCGGCGGTGACGGCAGCGATTGGGGAAGGAGAACGCCAAAGATACAGCACTGCAGTGGAGGAGCTGTAATTCAATCGTGGCAGCTTGCCCTGGATGCTGTAAAGGAGAACTCCTGAGACCTGGAGGTGGCAGTGCGGCTTGGTAAACTCATGTATTGCACATGAAATGCTTTATACCATCTAATCTGATGTACGCAGATATTATACCCTAAACAATTATACACTCATATTTTTACAAACTTCACTATGTGCGTTTGCGCTCTTGTCTTTTTGTGTTTCAGTTGCCTAGGGGTTTTACCCCTGTTCACATAGCTGCAGATCACCCATCGATTTAGAGGTTGTATTATGTTATAAAATTAACACAACGGTGGTGAAGGGTTCAAACAATAGAAATAATATTTTGCGCACTCTATCTGTTTTTGTTTTATTGTTTGCAACTGCAGAGGTCTGCAAGGCTATAATCAAAGCCAGGACCGGATTCCTTACATACACCCATTGCAGCCCCCCTTTAAACCCACACACTGCAGACACACGCACACCAACAAAACACTCTGCACCTCATCTCCACCCACAAAACACACACTTAAGGCACACACTGCAGACCCCCCTCTGCACCCAGAAAACACACACACAACAGACTCTGCTGCCCCCTCTACACCCACAAAACACACACCAACAGAAGACACACACCAATAAAACACTTTCCAGAGTCAGTGCCTGGCTGCAGGCATGGTGGGGGAGGAGTCAGTGCATGGCTGCAGGCAGGGGGAGGAGTCAGTGCATGGCTGCAGGCAGGGGGAGGAGGCAGTGCCTGGCTGCAGGCAGGGGGAGGAGGCAGTGCCTGGCTGCAGGCAGGGTGGGGGAGGAGTCAGTGCCTGGCTGCAGGCAGGGTGGGGGAGGAGTCAGTGCCTGGCTGGTGTCTCCTGTCCAATCATCTCCCCTGTCTGAGAGCTGCTCTCTTTGTGAATGAGAACTGAAAGCTGAAAAACTTGGCAGGGTGCTAAAAATTCCAGGCCATTGCTGATTGGATAATGCCTGGAATTTTAACCAATCAGAGAGCAGGGATTTCAATAATGCCCAGAATTTAACAGCTTTAGCCTATAATATTAGTTAATATTAAAGTTAATATATTGTTTTTTAAAGTTTCTCCTTTTTCTTGTGTAGCGCACTTTCCCCCACCCACTGAGAAATGTGTGGCTACGGTGTGTGAATGCGGTGCAATACCTGCTGGTGCCCAGGTGATCTGAGCAACCGCTGCTGGGAATCTGGGGTGCACCTGATTGATGCTCGGTGGCGCCACCACCTGTACGGAATTCTATTGCATAGAATGACCCCGTTACAGGACACATAAGAAATACACACGTGGTATAACGGAACAGTTTTACTATGTGCAGAGGAATAGAATATATGGCTTACCCACCAGGCCACGCACAGCCGTACCTTCCCACTTGAGCCATTCAGTACCTAGGGGCTCTTGGACACCCAACAAACCTGGTATCCACAAAGTCTATGCCCCACCCAATGTGTTACAGCGCTGTCCACTACAGTGTTTGATGGAGCACTTGTAGAGTTGGGTACCTGCCGGGTGTGTCCCCACCCGGGCACACAGATGCTGTAGATGGGTGTTACGCCGGTGCTGCACGCAGACCAGACCCGTCCCTTATACTGAGGTGAGGACGTATATGAACACGCACCCGCAGCAAAAGGAGCGTGTCCGGAGTGTAGTGTTTTAGGCGTTGCCAGGCCAGGTGGTGTTAGCTTTAGCAATACTTGCCAGTACCGGTAAAGAAGTTCTGTAGTCGTTGCCATTAGCCAAGGTCAGGGATTGGAGAATTCCGGAAGGTCGGTGTCCAAGCAGGGATCGAGAGCCAGAGGTTGACGTCCGCCAAGCCAAGTCGTGTCCTGCATAAATAAAGAGAGAAAGTGCCAGAGTAGACATCCGCAAGTGGAGACTATGTCGAACGATGTGGAAATGGCAGGACAGGCATATTATAGTGAGGCTGGCGAATAGGAAGAGGGGGCAGACCTGGAGGAGTGCATGGAGCTGTCCTGGATAGGTTGCTTAAAGAGGAATACAGGTGAGCAGTCTTTGTGCCTGAAAGATTTTTTGAGAGTGTTGGGGGTGGGGCCTCACTGCAGGAGCAGTGAATAAATTAAAGGGATCTGACGCGCGCTCTGTAACGGGAGAGGGCGCGCGCCAGTGTACAGAGGCAGCCGCCATAGCTCGAGCCGCTTGCGGCTCAGCAACCGCCCTCCAGGGACGAAGACGGAGTCCCCCAACCATAGCAACCGGACTGGGCCGGTGAAGGTGGCGCCCCGTAGTAGCGGCCGGGAATTGAGGTGAGGGGAGGTCACGCCGCGGCCGTCGTGAACCCCGGATCCTCACAATGGGATCCTCGGATTCAAGATGGTCCTCCACCTCTACTTTGGGTGGGTCCCGTGTGGAGTGTACCACCATACAATGTCTCTTTCAATAGAGGGTGGTCCGGTCCTGGACCACAGGCCGCAGTCACCGTGCGGTGTCTCCGTGTCCCTGACACATGTTGCTAGGCAGGGCAGTGTCCCTATCTGAGGGGCAAGTCCCTATAGCAGCCACAAACTATGTCGGGGCCTAGCTGGGGGCTCTGGCGTAGTGCAGATGCTACAGACACCTGCACATACCTCTAACCCTGTCATTGTCCCAGCTCCGACTGAATTGGTACTCACAGTGAGCGAAAAGTAGCAAATCACAAGCAGGGGAGACCCAGAGCCCTATTGGCTAGGATGCGACATGTGACCCTGGTCACTGAGGCTCATGGGACATGTAGTCCCTGTATAGTCTTTCCTATGGGCCGCTGCTTTGCGCGCTAACACTGTGCATGCACGACATCCCCCAAGATGGTGGCGCCCTATACCGGGAGCCTCTGGCAACTGAGCGGGAAGCGCAGGTACCAATAGGGGCCCATGGTAAATCTATATCACACTTGCAATCATCTTCTACAGTTTGCTTTGCATGTGGATACAAGTGTCATAGGGTTGGGACTTGTTCAGCCTTTGACACTGGGAGATATGCACATAATATATGGTTATTGGTTTTAGGAAATATATACTATAACATAACATAGTTTATCTCTGGTAATGAACGTTCTTTTCCTATATGGACGTTTATGTGTATGTGTTGCAGTGTACATGCAACCACACGCGTTTTTTTTTGGATAAGGCTTATTTATTGAGCCTTAAAAATACAGCACACAAAAACAAAACTGCTTCTTTTCAGCATACAAAAAAAACAAAATAGCTTATTTTCAGCATACAAAAAAACAGCTTCTTTTCAGCATACAAAAACCCAGACAGTTCATCAAAATATGCATTTGGAAGACAGACCTTATAGCAGTAATCTACTTCAGCGTTTCAGTCCTATCTTTTGACCAGCCAGCCTCTCTGTGTGTACAGCCTGGGGTTTTTAAAACACCTTGATTATGCAGCTGGGACCAAACTAATTGTCAGGAGCTTCCCAGCTGAAAATTAAACTCGTCACTGCTGCACTGAATACCTACACATACGTCTGACAGGCATAGAGCTGGTGACGTTCATTCACCCTGTGACAGTATGTATATGCTTTTGTGTGTGTATTACCAAAGTGTTTGCGTTAATAAAGTTTTGTTGTTCAAATATACACGCTCTGACGTCATGCGCCATGCATCAGTAGGAGGATCGCCCGGTCAGCATGGGGTAGGCATCAGTGTGTCTAGAGGGTACAAATACACTCCTGTAAGTACGGTCTCTTTTTTACCTTGATAATGAGCCTTTGGGCTTGAAACATGTTGGTTTGGGTTCTTAGCCTTTGCTCCATGATCCAATACATTTGACTACTTATAGGACACACATCTTTCTATTCACCACGCTCCATTGTGCACATTGTGTAGTGCTCCATTTTTGCACTTTCCTTGTTGTTGCCTACAGACAGCTTCAGCATAATGGGGAACGCACATTTTATTAGAACCAACAGCATGGAAATATAAACATTATTAAGAACATAATTTAAAAAATAAAAATAAAACTACTATAAGAATGATACAAATAACATGCATTTAAAAAGTTATAACTTTTTGAAATCCTTTTAAAATGCTCGTTTTATGCACCATAAACTAAAGTCACATTTCATTGTGATTTAGCGTAACACAGATAAACGTGTGCACTTATATGTGAGCGTCTTAGTAGCTGGTTATCCCTA
This sequence comes from Ascaphus truei, assembly GCA_036426205.1. NCBI lineage: Eukaryota > Metazoa > Chordata > Amphibia > Anura > Ascaphidae > Ascaphus > Ascaphus truei. Next base: position 23,306 of record WSYH01000589.1, on the reverse strand, counting down.
AACATGCCTGGCTTTAGAGATAGGTCTCTCCCCTGTATGTGTCCTCTTGTGTGTGTTCAAATGGGATAACTGACAAAATCCCTTCCCACAATCCCCACATACATGCGGTTTCTCCCTTGTGTGTGTCCTCTTGTGTCTGTTCAGGTGCGATAAATCACTAAATCCCTTTCCACATTCCCCACATACATACGGTCTCTCACCTGTGTGTGTCCTCTTGTGTGTGTCCAGGTGGGATAAATGACTAAATCCCTTCCCACATTCCCCACATACATGTGGTCTCTCCCCAATTTGCTTCACTATTTGGCGTTGTGCGCTGTTTTCTTTTGTTTCCATTCTCTTAGTGTGTGTGGGGTGCTGAGCCACCCCTGCGTTTACAGCTGCAGATGCCATTATCCCCAACACGGTTATGTGGCACTTATTATTTAATGTATAATTATCTCACTGTGGGAGTTGTGGTTTAATTTTTTTTATAAATTTTTTATCACTAAATTGATGGTATAGTCACTGCACTGTATATATTTATACATTTAAACTTTATAGGTAGTTAGGTAGTAGCGCACAGTTTTGTTTTTTGTTTATAATATAGTGAGGCTGGCGGATAGGGAGAGGGGGCAGACCTGGAGGAGTTCATGGAGCTGTCCTGGATAGGTTGCTTAAAGAGGAATACAGGTGAGCAGTCTTTGTGCCTGATTGACTTTTTGAGAGTGTTGGGGGCGGGGCCTCACTGCAGGAGCAGTGAATAAATTAAAGGGATCTGACGCGCGCTCTGTAACGGGAGAGGGTGCGCGCCGGTGTACAGAGGCAGCCGCCATAGCTCGAGCCGCTTGCGGCTCAGCAACCACCCGCCAGGGACGAAGACGGAGTTCTCCAACCATAGCAACCGGACGGGGCCGGCGAAGGGGGCGCCCCGCAGTAGCGGCCGGGAATTGAGGTGAGGGGAGGTCACACCGCGGCCGTCGTGACCCCCGGATCCTCACAATGGGATCCTCGGATTCAAGATGGTCCTCCGCCTCTACTTTGGGTGGGTCCCGTGTGGAGTGTACCACCATACAATGTCTCTTTCAATAGAGGGTGGTCCGGTCCTGGACCACAGGCCGCAGTCACCATGCGGCGTCTCCCTGTGTCCCTGACACATGTTGCTAGGCAGGGCAGTGTCCCTATCTGAGGGGCAAGTCCCTATAGCAGCCACAAACTATGTCGGGGCCTAGCTGGGGGGTCTCTGGCGTAGTGCAGATGCTACAGACACCTGCACATACCTCTAACCCTGTCCTTGTCCCAGCTCCGACTGACGTGGTACTCACAGTGAGCGAAAAGTAGCAAATCACAAGCAGGGGAGTACCAGAGCCCTATTGGCTAGGATGCAACATGTGACCCTGGTCACTGAGGCTCATGGGACATGTAGTCCCCGTATAGAGTCTTTCCTATGGGCTGCTGCTTTGCGCGCTAACACTGTGCATGCACGACATCCCCCAAGATGGTGGAGCCCTATACCGGGAGCCTCTGGCAACTGAGCGGGAGGCGCAGGTACCAATAGGGGCCCTTGGTGAATCTATATCACACTTGCAATCATCTTCTACAGTTTGCTTTGCATGTGGATACAAGTGTCATGGGGTTGGGACTTGTTCAGCCTTTGACACTGGGAGATATGCACATAATATATGGTTATTGGTTTTAGGAATTATATACTATAACATAGTTTATCTCTGGTAATGAACGTTCTTTTCCTATGTGGACGTTTAGGTGTATGTGTTGAAGTGTACATGCAACCACACGTGTTTTTTTTTGGATACGGCTTATTTATTGAGCCTTAAAAATACAGCACACAAAAACAAAACTGCTTCTTTCAGCATACAAAAAAAAACAAAATAGCTTATTTTCAGCATACAAAAAAACAGCTTATTTTCAGCATACAAAAACCCAGACCGTTCATCAAAACATGCATTTGGAAGACAGATCTTATAGCAGTAATCTACTTCAGCGTTTCAGTCCTATCTCTTGACCAGCCAGCCTCTCTGTGTGTACAGCCTGGGGGTTTTAAAACACCTTGATTATGCAGCTGGGACCAAACTAATTGTCAGGAGCTTCCCAGCTAAAAATAAAACTCGTCACTGCTGCACTGAATACCTACACATACGTCTGACAGGCATAGAGCTGGTGACGTTCATTCACCCTGTGACAGTATGTATATGCTTTTGTGTGTGTACTACCAAAGTGTTTGCGTTAATAAAGTTTTGTTGTTCAAATGTACACGCTCTGATGTCATGCGCCATGCGTCAGTAGGAGGATCGCCCGGTCAGCATGGGGTAGGCATCAGTGTGTCTAGAGGGTACAAATACACTCCTGTAAGTACGGTCTCTTTTTTACCTTGATAATGAGCCTTTGGGCTTGAAACATGTTGGTTTGGGCTCTTAGCCTTTGCTCCATGATCCAATACATTTGACTACTTTTAGGACACACATCTTTCTATTCACCACGCATGTGTAGTGCTCCATTGTTGCACTTTCCTTTTGCACAGACAGCTTCAGCATAATGGGGAACGCACATTTTATTAGAACAAACAGCATGGAAATATAAACATTATTAAGAACATCATTTAAAAAATAAAAAATAAACTACAATAAGAATGATACAAATAACATGCATTTAAAAAGTTATAACTTTTTTAAATCCTTTTAAAATGCTCGTTTTAGCACCATAAACTAAAGTCACATTTCATTGTGATTTAGCGTAACACAGATAAACGTGTGCACTTATATGTGAGCGTCTTAGTAGCTGGTTATCCCTAAACATGCCTGGCTTTAGAGATAGGTCTCTCCCCTGTGTGTGTCCTCTTGTGTGTGTTCAGGCTAGATAACTGACAAAATCCCTTCCCACAATCCCCACATACATGCGGTTTCTCCCCTGTGTGTGTCCTATTGTGTCTGTTCAGGTGGGATAAATCACTAAATCCCTTTCCACATTCCCCACATACATACAGTCTCTCGCCTGTGTGTGTCCTCTTGTGTGTGTCCAGGTGGGATAAATCACTAAATCCCTTCCCACATTCCCCACATATATGTGGTCTCTCCCTTGTGTGTGTCCTCTTGTGTGTGTTCAGGTGGGATAACTGACTAAATCCCTTCCCACATTCCCCACATTCATGTGGTCTCTCCCCTGTGTGTGTCCTCTTGTGTATGTTCAGGCTGCATAAGTCACCAAATCCCTTTCCGCATTCCCCACATACATACGGTCTCTCCCCTGTGTGTGTTCTCTGGTGTATGTTCAGACTGGATAAGTCACTACATCCCTTCCCACATTCCCCACATACATGCGGTCTCTCCCCTGTGTGTGTCCTCATGTGTGTGTTCAGGCTGGATGACTGACTAAATCCCTTCCCACATTCCCCACATACATGTGGTCTCTCCCCTGTGTGAGTCCTCATGTGTTGTTTCAGGCTGGATAAGTCACTAAATCCCTTCCCACATTCTCCACATACATGCGGTCTCTCCCCTGTGTGTGTTCTCTGGTGTATGATCAGGCTGTATAACCGACTAAATCCCTTCCCACATTCCCCACATAAATGCGGTCTCTCCCCTGTGTGTGTCCTCCTGTGTGTGTTAAGGTGGGATAACCGACTAAATCCCTTCCCACATTCCCCACATACATGCGGTCTCACCCCTGTGTGTGTCCTCCTGTGTGTGTTAAGGTTGGATAACCCTCTAAATCCCTTCCCACATTCCCCACATACATGTGGTCTATCCCCTGTGTGTATCCTCATGTGTGTGTTCAGGCTGGATAACACACTAAATCCCTTCCCACATTCCACACATACATGCGGTCTCTCCCCTGTGTGTCGCCTCTTGTGTGTGTTCAGGTGGGATACCACACTAAATCTCTTCCCACATTCCCCACATACATGCGGTCTCTCCCCTGTGTGTGTCCTCATGTGTGTGTTCAGAGTGGATGACTGACTAAATCCCTTCCCACATTCCCCACATACATGTGGTCTCTCCCCTGTGTGTGTCCTCTTGTGTATGTCCAGGTGAGATAAATCACTAAATCCCTTCCCACATTCCACACATACATGCGGTCTCTCCCCTGTGTGTGTCCTCATGTGTGTGTTCAGGCTGGATAACTGACTAAATCCCTTCCCACATTCCCCACATACATGTGGTTTCTCCCCTGTGTGTGTCCTCATGTGTGTTTTTAGGCCGGATACATCACTAAATCCCTTTCTACATTCCCCACATACATGCAGTTTCTCCTCTGTGTGAGACCTCTTGTGTCTGATCAAGCTGGATAAGGAAGTAAATCCCTTCATACATTCCCCACATACATGTGGTCTCTCCCCTGTATGTGTTCTCTTGTGTATGTTCAGCTTGGATAACCGTCTAAATCCCTTCCCACATTCCCCACATACATGTGGTTTCTCCCCTGTGTGTGTCCTCATGTGTGTGTTCAGGTGGGATAACAAACGAAATCCCTTCCCACATTCCCCACATACATGCGGTTTCTCCCCTGTGTGTGTCCTCATGTGTGTGTTCAGGTTGGCTAACTGACTAAATCCCTTCCCACATTCCCCACATACATGCGGTCTCTCCCCTGTGTGTGTCCTCATGTGTGTGTTCAGGTGGGCTAAATCACTAAATCCTTTCCCACATTCCCCACATACATGCGGTTTCTCCCCTGTGTGTCTCCTCATGTGTGTGTACAGGTTGGCTAACTGACTAAATCCCTTCCCACATTCCCCACATATATACGGTCTCTCCCCTGTGTGTGTCCTCATGTGTATGTTCAGGTAAGATAAATCACTAAATCCCTTCCCACATTCCCCACATACATGTGGTTTCTCCCCTGTGTGTGTCCTCATGTGTTTGTTCAGGCTGGATAACTGACTAAATCCCTTCCCACATTCCCCACATACATGTGGTCTCTCCCCTGTGTGTGTCCTCATGTGTGTTTTCAGGCCGGATACATCACTAAATCCCTTCCCACATTCCCCACATACATGCGGGTTCTCCCCTGTGTGAGACCTCTTGTGTCTGATCAGGCTGGATAAGGAACTAAATCCCTTCACACATTCCCCACATACATGCGGTCTCTCCCCTGTGTGTGTCCTCTTGTGTGTGTTCAGGAGGGATACCACACTAAATCTCTTCCCACATTCCCCACATACATGCGGTCTCTCCCCTGTGTGTGTCCTCATGTGTGTGTTCAGAGTGGATGAGTGACTAAATCCCTTCCCACATTCCCCACATACATGCGGTCTCTCCCCTGTGTGTGTTCTCTTGTGTATGTTCAGCTTGGATAACCGTCTAAATCCCTTCCCACATTCCCCACATACATGCGGTCTCTCCCCAGTCTGTGTTCTCTTCTCTAGGTTCTGGTCTGATAACCAAGTCAGACTCTTCCCACTTTCTCCAAGATCTTTTCCTGTGGCAGCTGCTAATATATATATTTTGGGATGAGAAGCAGTTACATTGTTTATTAATTGCCTTGACTGGTTGAAAGATGCATTTTCTGTCATATTTATTGGAATGTTGCAAGATTGTTCTGTCCTCATCTTTTCCATATTCTCATTTGGGTGTTTGAACTTCAGATGTTTGAGGAGGTAATCCTGACTGCTAAACGCAACCTTGCAGTATTGGCCTGGGTGGATTATTGGTGCTTGTCTTTGTACTAGAAGAGATAAAAAAAAGTCACTGTTATACAAACTGTTGTAGAAAAGGCCAAGAAGGAGAGGTAAGTTGACAAATCACAAAAAGTTTAGGATGAAAGTAAACTGTACATGTAGATTGTAAAAATGAAGGGTTTAGCACAACATGTGCAGCAGTAGGGCCAGGACAGTAGATGTAGTGGATAATACATTTAAAGTGGATCATAATATTTAACGATTTAAAAGGAAATCTCACCAGCTGCAAAACACCAATTAAAATGGTAGAAATCTTTTCAAATCCTATGATGGATAGTAAGTCGATAGTTTCAGTTGTGAAGGTTGTGACAGGGTATATAAACGTCACCAGCCATATGCCTGGCAGACCTATGTGTAGGTCTGCAGTGCAGCAGTGAGGAGGTTAACTTTCAGATTACTGTTACAAGGTCTGTTTTCAAAGTACATGTTTGATGAACTGTCTGTGTCCTGCATGCTGAAAAGAAGCTGTCTTGTTTTTCTATGCTGAAGAGAAGCTATTTTGTTTTTGTACACTGGCGACACGTTTAATTTGAGTAGGGCTAGTACCGCAAGCCGGGACATGTCCCGGCTTGCTAGCCCCACTCCCTCGGCGTGCCGCGCGGTCACGCATCATCGGGAGCCTGCGCCCCCTGCACGCGCGTCCAGGGCTCCCCGAGGGAGCCCTGGTGTCCCGCGATGTGGGGGACGGCGGCAGGGTGTTCCGGGGGACCCGGCAGACCCGGCGAGTGGAGGGAGAAAGCCCCGATCGGAGGGCGCTCCTCCGCGGCTTAGGCGCGCGCCCGGCACCCTCCGGCGCGCGCCAGGTTACTGCTGCGGCCGAGACCGGGCAAATGCTTGAATAAACTCGGCCGCAGCAGTATGCTGACAAGAAGCTATTTTGTTTTTGTATGCTGACAAGAAGCTGTTTTGTTTTTGTGTGTTGTAATTTTCAAGGCTCAATAAATAAGCCTTATCAAGAAAACCCGCGTGTGGTTTCATGTACCCTGCAACATATGGTGTCAGAAGTGCCGGGATTTTGAGAGGCCCCTGCATTTGAAGGGCCACACACACAGAAATGAAAAAAAAAATGGATTTTTAAAAAAAAGAGTTTCTGTGCGAGCAGGCCCAACTACAGGCAGGGAGAGATGAAAGACTATTGCAGCAGCAAACCCAGCTCCTAACCCAGCAGCAGGCAGCACAGGATAAGCGGATGGCCAGGCTGCTGACCCAATTCCAGGGTTCTGCCAGTCGAAAACTTGCAAACAAACCCTCAGTCCTCCTGAGGAAATGGCTCTGAACGAGGATCCAGAGGCTTTTCTACTGACGTTTGAAAGGGTTGCCGAAGCCCAAGGCTGGTCTGCAGACCGGGTAATCGCTTTGGCACCACTCGTTATAGGAGAAGCCCAGGCCGCATATCAGGGCCTCCCAGCGGACCAGGCAATGGATTACAAACAAGTAAAAGCCGCCATACTGGATCACTTAGGTCTGACCCCAGAGACCTACCGGCAGCAGTTCCGGAACCTGAAGTATACCTCTAAGATGAGACCCCGGGTCCTAGCTCAGTGGTTATTGGACTTGTGTAACCGCTGGATACAACCTGAGCAACACACTAAGGAAACTGTTCTTGAACAAGTTTGTTGGAACTATTCCTACAAGTAATAACCCCTTCCGCACGCTCTTGGGTAAAACGCCATGCTGCTGATACCCTAGCTTTGGCGGTCCGACTCGTTGAGAACTTCCTTGGGGCCGAGGACCAGGCGAGTGTCTTGGACCCGACGGATCTGGCTTTACCGGCGCTTGCGGAAGCCTAAAGAGGGAGACTGGACCAACGGGGAAATTACGGCCCCTCCATACGCAACCGCCAAGTGCCACGAAAGGAGCAGTCCTTCTAACAAGGGAGAGGTCCAAACGGCGGGCACCGCCGAGACCCTCATCCTCTTCCTGATGTCGGCTTGTCGCCAAATGAGAGGAACGTCCGAGGACGTCGCCCACAGGACCCACCAGATGCCTGGTCTCCAGTATCCAGTCCAGCGGAGCGCTATCCGCGGCATCCTCCTGCGAGGGAACCCTCTCCATGTTCCACCTGCGGAGAACAAGGCCACCGGCATGTGGACTGTCCACAGATGGATTGTTCCTTCAGCAGGACTGTCGCCTCGGCCTTCACTGGAGAAAATTACAAGCCCTGGTTACTTCCAGCCCAGATTGGGGGTAAAACCGTTCAGGCCCTTGTAGATTCAGGATCTGGGAAAACTTTGGTCTTCCAGGAACTGTTACCGCCTAACGTGTGTTCCTTTTACTCCCCATGGAGTATAGAATGTATGCACGGCGATGTAAAACGGTATCCGACGGCCAAAATCTAGCTACAGGTAAAAGGTCAGGAGGCCTACCTCGAACTAGGAGTCTCTCCGTGGCTCCCTGCCCCCGTTGTGCTCGGTCGGGACTGGCCTTTCTTTTCAGACCTAATGGCTCCAGTCTCTCACGTGGAGCCATATTCTATGGCTCAGGAGAACCCAGGTAAACTGTTCCCTTTCTTGACAGACCTTTTTCCCAGTAGACACCGGGTTCTAAAGACTCGAAAGCAGAGACGCTCTGACAAACAGGACTGGTTGCAGAAATCTGGCTCTCAAGGTGACCGTACTTGTAGCCATAAGTCACAAGTGATGGCTGCGGAGGGCCAGAAGGAGCGGGATATGGGCCCTGGAGATTTACCAGATCTATATCTACCTGATTTTCGCCAGAGGCAAAGGGAAGACCCAGTCCTTGCTAGGCAATATGATAAAGTGGTAAAAATGGATGAGCAGATATTGAATGCACAGGGGGTGATAGTATTCCCCCATTTTGAATTGTCAAATGATATCCTGTATAGGGTGAATAGGCAGACACAAACAGGGGAGGTCACCAGACAAATATTGGTTCCCAAGGCATTTGTTAAATCTGTATTCACCCTAGCCCATACTGTCCCTTGGGGTGGTCACCTTGGTAGGGATAAAACCTTGGACCGTATTTCGTCCCGATTCTATTGGCCAGGGATGCATAGTGATCTTGCTAAGTTATGTGCGGCATGTCCTGAGTGCCAGCAAACTAGTCCGAAAGGACAAAAACCAGCCCCCTTGGTTCCTCTACCCTTGGTGTCAGTTCCCTTTGAGAGGATTGGAGTAGACTTGATAGAACCTCTAGAACCTTCTGCGAAAGGACACAGGTTTATTCTCGTAATAGTTGACTATGCAACAAGATATCCTGAGGCGTTTTCCCTGAGGACAGCAACGGCGAAGCAAGTAGCCAACAAGTTATTGGAGCTGTTCTCACGGGTTGAACTTCCCCAGGTTATGTTGACAGACCAAGGTACAAATTTTATGGCTAAACTGATGCAGGATGTCTTAAAATTACTGGAGGTCAAGTCTGTTCGGACATCGGTCTACCATCCACAGACTGACGGATTGGTGGAAAGATTTAACCGAACTCTAAAAAAGATGCTGAGAAAATTCATACACTGAGTTGTGCCTGTCTCTCTATCAGTGTAGCCAGTGTATGTATTAGTGCCATATATTTGCCTTAATTAATTTGGCTAGGGACTAATTAGATCCTTACACACCCAGTTCTACCACACCTCGGATCTGTCATATATATCCAGGTAAACTGGGCTATATCTCTAGACCCCGATTCTCCATTTACACTAAACAGCAACGTGTACCTTCACCACCACTTCATCTACCTAGCCCATAACCAGTGTCACCTCGTCAAAAGAATACCTTCTGATATTTTGTCAGACCTGGCTAGGATCCCACTCTGTGGTCTTTTGCTTTAGTGTGTTATCAGGGTCTGTGCACTGTTATTTATCACTACAGCTGAGTTTCACTACTCTGGTTAAGTTTACAGATGGGTCATTCTACCCACCTGTCTTGACTGCGAGACACTCATCAAGAGTGCCTCTGCTATCTATATTGTTGATCCAGAACATTTATATTACATGTCCATATGCTAGGATCTAAGCGTTTAATACTCGTTTTACTCTCCATTATTTTAAGTGGTCTATTAAAGTTTGTTTTAAATTCTTCACATATCACCCAATAGATGTTTTGAGTGCCCAATCTAGGTTTCTTTTCCCTGGTTGCTACTATTAATACTTACCTAGGGAGCACCTACATCTACCATACATTTTTGGCAGTTGCGGGGGTTCCCTATCAGTATATTAAAGCTGTAAGGCCCTGGTAGAGAAGGAGATACAAGAAATGTTACACTTAGACGTGATTGAGGAATCATGCAGTGAGTGGTGTAGTCCACTAGTTATGGTCCCTAAACCCAATGGGAAGGTAAGATTTTGTGTGGACCTCCGAAAGGTCAATGCGGTATCCAAGTTTGACGCATATCTGATGCCAAGGGTGGACGAGTTAATTGACGCCCTTGGTAATGCGGAATATATATCCACGCTGGATTTAACAAAAGGATACTGGCAAAAACTTTTAGAGGAAAAGTCCAAATGTAAAACAGCCTTTGCCACTCCCATGGGTTTATACCAGTTTGTGACAATGCCATTTGGACTGCATGGAGCCCCAGCCACGTTTCAGAGGCTCATGGATAAAGTGCTGAGACCTCATAGGGCTTATGCCACAGCCTACCTTGATGACATTGTCATTTATAGTAAACACTGGCGGGCCCATCTAAATAGGCTGAAAGCGGGCCTCAAATCTCTAAGAGAGGCAGGGCTCACATCCAACCCTAAGAAATGTGCCTTAGGTAAGGCGGAAACCAAATATTTAGGGTATGCAGTGGGAGGTGGAAAAGTAAGGCCATTAGTCGACAAGGTAGTTGCCCTGAAAGAAGTTCCGACCCTCCCAAAAAAACACAGGTACGCTCTCTGCTGGGTTTAGCAGGGTACTATCGGCGGTTCATCCCCAACTACTCTGAAGTTGCAGCCCTATTAACGGACCTCACAAAAAAGTCCGCCACTACACAAGTGGTATGGTCAAGCGAGTGTCAGAGAGCCTTTGAGGACATAAAAAGGTGCCTATCAGAGGGTCCCGTCCTTAGAAGCCCAGACTACAACAGGCCTTTTGTAGTGCAAACCGATGCATCAGAGATAGGGCTAGGGGCAGTGTTGTCACAACAGTTTGAGGGAGTGGAACATCCAATCCTTTATCCGAGTAGGAAATTGTTCCCGAGGGAAAAAAAACACTCCGTGATTGAGAAGGAGTGCCTCGCGGTAAAGTGGGCAATTGAGGCTTTGAGGCATTACCTGGCAGGAGTCCATTTTACTCTGGTGACAGACCATGCTCCATTGAAGTGGTTAAGTACTATGAAAGACTCTAATGCTAGGTCGACCAGGTGGTATCTGGCCCTCCAACCCTTCTCGTTTGAGATTCAGCACAGACCTGGAAAAGAAAATGCGAATGCTGATTTCTTCTCTAGAGAAGGGGTGGATGGTCGGTCTTCAGCCGCGCGTTGCCCCAGCCACACACTAACAGGGGAGGAATGTGACAAGGTAAATAAACGTCACCAGCCATATGCCTGGCAGACCTATGTGTAGGACATGCGGTCTCTCCCCTGTGTGAGTCCTCATGTGTTGTTTCAGACTGGTTAAGTAACTAAATCGCTTCCCACATTCTCCACATACATGCGGTCTCTCCCCTGTGTGTGTTCTCTGGTGTATGATCAGGCTGTATAACCAACTAAATCCCTTCCCACATTCCCCACATACATGCGGTCTCTCCCCTGTGTGTGTCATCATGTGTGTGTTCAGATGGGATAACCGACTAAATCCCTTCCCACATTCCCCACATGCATGTGGTCTCTCCCCTGTGTGTGTTCTCTTGTGTATGTTTAGGTCGGATAACCCTCTAAATCCCTTCCCACATTCCCCACATACATGTGGTCTTTCCCCTGTGTGTATCCTCATGTGTATGTTTAGGTTGGATAACCCTCTAAATCCCTTCCCACATTCCCCACATACATGTGGTCTATCCCCTGTGTGTATCCTCATGTGTGTGTTCAGGTTGGATAACACACTAAATTCCGTCCCACATTCCCCACATACATGCGGTCTTTCCCCTGTGTGTATCCTCTTGTGTGTGTTCAGGCTGGATAACTGACTAAATCGCTTCCCACATTCGCCACATACATGCGGTTTCTCCCCTGTGTGTGTCATCTTGTGTCTGTTCAGGTGGGATAACACACAAAATCCCTTCCCACATTCCCCACATACATGCGGTTTCTCCCCTGTGTGTGTCCTCATGTGTGTTTTCAGGCCGGATACATCACTAAATCTCTTCCCACATTCCCCACAAACATGCGGGTTCTCCCCTGTGTGTATCCTCTTGTGTCTGATCAGGCTGGATAAGGTACTAAATCCCTTCACACATTCCCCACATACATGTGGTCTCTCCCCTGTGTGTGTTCTCTTGTGTATGTTCAGCTTGGATAACCGTCTAAATCCCTTCCCACATTCCCCACATACATGTGGTTTCAACCCTGTGTGTGTCCTCATGTGTGTGTACAGACATGATAACCGACTAAATCCCTTCCTACATTCCCCACATACATGCGGTCTCTCCCCAGTCTGTGTTCTCTTCTCTAGGTTCTGGTCTGATAACCAAGTCAGACTCTTCCCACTTTCTCCAAGATCTTTTCCTGTGGCAGCTGCTAATATATATATTTTGGGATGAGAAGCAGTTACATTGTTTATTAATTGCCTTGACTGGTTGAAAGATGCATTTTCTGTCATATTTATTGGAATGTTGCAAGATTGTTCTGTCCTCATCTTTTCCATATTCTCATTTGGGTGTTTGAACTTCAGATGTTTGAGGAGGTAATCCTGACTGCTAAAAGCAACCTTGCAGTGTTGGCATGGGTGGATTATTGGTGCTTGTCTTTGTACTAGAAGAGATTAAAAAAAAGTCACTGTTATACAAACTGTTGTAGAAAAGGCCAAGAAGGAAGAGGTAAGTTGACATTTCACAAAAAGTTCAGGATGAAAGTAAACTGTAGATGTACATTGTAAAAATGAAGGGTTTAGCACAACATGTGCAGCATTAGGGCCGGGAGAGTAGATATAGTGGATCATACATTTAAAGCGGATCATAATATTTAAAGATTTAAAAAGGAAATCTCACCAGCTGCAAAACACCAATTAAAGTGGTAGAAATCTTTTCAAATCCTATGATGGATAGTAAGTCGATAGTTTCAGTTCTGAAGGTTGTGACAGGGTAAATAAACGTCACCAGCCATATGCCTGGCAGACCTATGTGAAGTGAGGAGGTTAACTTTCAGCTGAGTTAATTAGTCTGAGCCCAGCTGCCTCATCAAGGTGTTTTAAAACCCCCAGGCTGTACACACATGCAAGCTAGCTGGTCAGGAGACCGGAGTGATATGCTGAAGTAAGATTACTGTTACAAGGTCTGTTTTCAAAGTACACGTTTGATGAACTGTCTGTGTCCTGCATGCTGAAAAGAAGCTGTCTTGTTTTTGTATGCTGAAGCTATTTTGTTTTTGTATGCTGACAAGAAGCTGTTTTGTTTTTGTGTGCTGTAATTTTTAAGGCTCAATAAATAAGCCTTATCAAGAAAACCCGCGTGTGGTTGCATGTACCCTGCAACATATGGTGTCAGAAGTGCCGGGATTTTGAGAGGCCCCTGTAGTTGAAGGGCCACACACACAAAAATGAAAATAAGAGTTTCTGTGCGAGCAGGCCCAACTACAGGCAGAGAGAGATGAAAGACTATTGCAGCAGCAAACCCAGCTCCTAACCCAGCAGCAGGCAGCACAGGATAAGCGGATGGCCAGGCTGCTGACCCAATTCCAGGGTTCTGCCAGTAGAGAACTTGCGAACAAACCCCCAGTCCTCCTGAGGAAAATGGCTCCGAACGAGGATCCAGAGGCTTTTCTACTGACGTTTGAAAGGGTTGCCGAAGCCCAGGGCCTGCAGACCGCTGGGCAATCGCTTTGGCACCAGTCCTTATAGGAGAAGCCCAGGCCGCATATCAGGGCCTCCCAGCGGACCAGGCAATGGATTACAAACAAGTAAAAGCCACCATACTGGATCGCTTAGGTCTGACCCCAGAGACCTACCGGCAGCAGTTCCGGAACCTGAAGTATACCTCTAAGATGAGACCCCGGGTCCTAGCCCAGCGGTTATTGGACTTGTGTAACCGCTGGATACAATCTGAGCAACACACTAAGGAAACTGTTCTTGAACAAGTTGTGTTGGAACTATTCCTACAAGTAATAACCCGTTCTGCACGCTCTTGGGTAAAACGCCATGCTGCTGATACCCTAGCTTTGGCGGTCCGACTCGTTGAGAACTTCCTTGGGGCCGAGGACCAGGCGAGTGTCTTGGACCAGACGGATCTTTCTTTAGCGGCACTTGCGGAAGCCTAAAGAGGGAGACCGGCAGACCTGGCTAGGATCCCACTCTGTGGTCTTTTGCTTTAGTGTGTTATCAGGGTCTGTGCACTGTTATTTATTACTACAGCTGAGTTTCACTACTCTGGTTAAGTTTACAGATGGGTCATTCTACCCACCTGTCTTGACTGCGAGACACTCATGAAGAGTGCCTCTGCTATCTATATTGTTGATCCAGAACATTTATATTACATGTCCATATGCTAGGATCTAAGCGTTTAATACTCGTTTTTCTCCCCATTATTTTAAGTGGTCTATTAAAGTTTGTTTTAAATTCACATATCACCCAATAGATGTTTTGAGTGCCCAATCTAGGTTTCTTTTCCCTGGTTGCTACTATTAATACTTACCTAGGGAGCACCTACATCTACCATACATTTTTGACAGTTGCGGGGATTCCCTATCAGTACATTAAAGCTGTAAGGACCTGGTACAGAAGGAGATACAAGAAATGTTACACTTAGGCGTGATTGAGGAATCATGCAGTGAGTGGTGTAGTCCGCTAGTTATGGTCCCTAAACCCGATGGGAAGGTAAGATTTTGTGTGGACCTCTGAAAGGTCAATCAAGGTATCCAAGTTTGACGCATATCCGATGCCAAGGGTGGACGAGTTAATTGACGCCCTTGGTAACGCGGAATATATATCCACGCTGGATCTAACAAAAGGATACTGGCAAATACCTTTAGAGGAAAAGCCCAAATGCAAAACAGCTTTTGCCACTCCAATGGGTATATACCAGTTTGTGACAATGCCATTTGGACGGCATGGAGCCCCAGCCACGTTTCAGAGGCTCATGGATAAAGTGCTGAGACCTCATAGGGCTTATGCCACAGCCTAGAAAAAACAACCTGGCGCTTACCTTAAATTTTAAACAAAAGTGTGCTTACAGTGTAGCAGTCAAATCAACAACGGCTCTCTAGCAGATGCTTTGAGCCAACCTTAAAATCCCTTCTGCTTCGACCCCAAAAAAGGGTTAATCCAGAGCCCTTACGAAGATATGGGAACAGACAAGCAATGGGGGAGCATAAAAACAGTAATAAAGTACTAACAATGGTTTCAAAGGTGGGGTAAGGGGTGGGATAGGAATGCTAATGTACTTACACGGCCATGTGTAAGCAGACACAGTAATTGGTATCTTGTTTTAGGCAGTTCTAGCCCCTCCCAGCTTCTAGCCCCTCCCAGCATCAGTGGATGAGAATTGATAGGGTTTAGGAATATATATATATATATATATATATATATATATATATTATATATATTATATATATATACTGTATATGTACTCACACGGCCCAGTATGAGCAGTTGCAGAGGGTTGGTAACTTTGGGGTTGAATTAACCCATCCACATCTGCTTGCCGCACGATGGGGACTGTCCTCAAACTTGAGATCAGCATGGGACTCTATCCCCAATCTCGGGCGTCAGGCAGGGTCTCTCCCCGGTATTGTGGTATGAGGGGAGGGGAACAAGTGAGGCATGATGTCAATGGAGTGATTTCAGGAATACATTTATTAATTAAAATCGACAACGAGACTCACATACATAAAGGGTGGACCCCTGGCCTCCTCACGCAGTCCAGGGTCGGGTATTAGCAGCTGTTTGCACCGGTCCCGCGTCCGGGAGGCAGGAGAAAAAAACTGTCCTGCTTGGCTGCAAAGGCTGCTCTGCGATCTGGCTACGGAAGCCTCCGTGGGTCAAAATCAGCTGGTGATTAGAGCAACGCGTCTCGCCGACGATTGAGAAGGAGTGCCTTGTGGTAAAGTGGGAAATTGAGGCTTTGAGGCATTACCTGGCAGGAGTCCATTTTACTCTGGTGACAGACCATGCTCCATTGAAGTGGTTAAGTACTATGAAAGACTCTAATGCTCGGTCGACCAGGTGGTATTTTGGCCCTCCAACCCTTCTCGTTTGAGATTCAGCACAGACCTAGAAAAGAAAATGCGAATGCTGATTTCTTCTCTAGAGAAGGGGTGGATGGTCGGTCTTCAGCCGCGTGTGGCCCCAGCCACACACTAACAGGGGAGGAATGTGACAAGTTAAATAAACGTCACCAGCCATATGCCTGGCAGACCTATGTGTAGGTCTGCAGTGCAGCAGTGAGGTGGTTAATTTTCAGCTGAGTTAGTCTGAGTCACACACTCTCCCTCTAAGTCACACACACACTCTCCCTCTACGTCACACACACACTCTCCCTCTGCATCACACACACACTCCCTCTGCGTCACACACACACACACTCTCTCCCTCTGCGTCACCCACACACACTATCTCTCTCTCCCTCTGCGTCACCCACACACTCCCTCTGCGTCACCCACACACTCCCTCTGCGTCACCCGCGCTCTCCCTCTGCGTCACCCGCGCTCTCCCTCTGCATCACCCGCGCGCTCTCCCTCTGCGTCACCCGCGCGCTCTCCCTCTGCGTCACACGCGCGCTCTCCCTCTGCGTCACACGCGCGCTCTCCCTCTGGAGTCACACGCGCGCTCTCCCTCTGCGTCACACGCGCGCTCTCCCTCTGCGTCACACGCGCGCTCTCCCTCTGCGTCACACCCACCCTCTCCCTCTGCGTCACACACACTCTCCCTCTGCGTCACACACACTCTCCCTCTGCATCACACACTTTCTCTCCCTCTGCGTCACACACTCTCTCTCCCTCTGCGTCACACACTCTCTCTCCCTCTGCGTCACACACACTCTCTCCCTCTGCGTCACACACACACACTCTCTCTCCCTCTGCGTCACACACACATACTCTCTCCCTCTGCGTCACACACACACACTCTATCTCTCTCCCTCTGCGTCACACACACTCTCTCTCTCTCTCTGCGTCACACACACTCTCTATCCCTCTGCGTCACACACACACACTCTCACTCCCTCTGCGTCACACACACTCTCTCTCTCTCTGCGTCACACACACTCTCTCCCCCGCTGCGTCACACACACTCTCTCTCCCTCTGCGTCACACACACACACTCTCTCTCACTCTCTCCCTCTGCGTCACACACACACTCTCTCTCTCTCTGCATATCACACACACACACACTCTCTCTCCCTCTGAGTCACACACTCACACACACACACACACACACACACACAATATCTCTGTCTCTCTCTCTCCCTCTGTGTCACACACACACACTCTCTCTCTCTCTCCCTCTGCGTCACACACACACTCTCTCTCTCTCTCTCCCTCTGCGTCACACACACACTCTCTCTCCCTCTGCGTCACACACACACACTCTCTCTCTCTCTCTGCGTCACACATACACTCACTCTCCCTTTGTGTCACACACACACACACTCTCTCTATCTCTCTCTCCCTCTGCGTCACACACACTCTCTCTCCCTCTGCATATCACACACACTCTCTCTCTCTCCCTCTGCGTGTCACACACACATACTCTCTCTCCCTCTGCGTCACACACACACACTCTCTCTCTCTCTGCGTCACACACACACACACACACTCTCTCCCTGCGTCCCTCTCCCTGCATCCGTCTCCCTCTCCCTGCGTCCCTCTCCCTGCGTCCCCCTCCCTCTCCCTGCATCCCCCTCCCTGCGTCCCACTCCCTGCGTCCCTCTCCCTGCGTCCCTCTCTCTCTCCCTGCGCCCCTCTCCGTGTCCCTCTCCCTGCGTCTCTCTCCCTCTCCCTGCGTCCCTCTCCCTGCGTCCCTCTCCCTGCGTCGCACCTCTCCCTGCGTCCCTCCCCCTCTCCCTGCGTCCCTCCCCCTCTCCCTGCGTCTCTCTCCCTGCGTCCCTCCCCCTCTCTCCCCCTCTGCGTCAAACACACACACTCTTCCTCTGCGTCACACACTCTCTCCGCGACACACACACTCTCCGCGTCACACACACACTCACCCTCTGCGTCACACTCTCCGTGTCTCTCTCCCCCTTCTCCCTCTCCCCCCTCTCCACACACACACACACACACACACACACACACACACACACACACACACTCTCCCTCTGCATCACACACACTCCCTCTGCATCACACACACTCTCTTCCTCTGCATCACACACACTCTCTCTTCCTCTGCGTCACACACACTCTCTCTTCCTCTGCGTCACACACACTCTCTTCCTCTGCATCACACACACTCTCTCCCCCCTGCGTGTGTGTCTCTCTCTCTCACAAACACACACACACACTCTCCCTCAACGTGATGTGGTTGTCAGATATGGTGGAGAATGCGGTTAGTCCATAAGGCAAAATTCAGCGGAAACTGTGGGGTTGAAGATAAATGCAGGGATTTAAAATGGCTGCCCAACTGAAGTGAAAAGCAAGCAAAGTTTGTCCCAATGTGTATGACCGAGAATGTATGTCGTGTGGATGCAATAGCACCCAGAGGTCAGAAGATTAAAAGGTACTGAACTCAAGCAGAAAACTAAATTTCTCTGAAGAAAGTGGAAATTGCATCTAGCAAGTGCTGTACTGTAGGTAAAGCTAATGCCTTTTTCTGAAGCAAGTGAATTGACAGCTAGCAAGTGCTGTGTGTAAAGATAACGCCATAAGCCAAGTGCTGAGTGTCAGATTTTTCCCTGCTGGGTTTTTAAATGGCCGACGTGAAATGTTTGTTTTGCAACTTACGTAATCATACAAGACAGTGTCCCTTCAGGCCCTACGATGATGATGATAACCCCGACTCATACCAGATTAATTTAGTATGCTGGGCCTGTTGTGGAGTAGGTCACATGGACGATGTGTGCCCCCAAATTTTCAAAGACAAACAGCTGCAAAAGCAAACAAGGCCCTGTGAGTACAAGCAAGATGTGGAAGCTGATACCAGTGAGTGTGTGCCCAGTACTACTGATGTCTCTGGAGCTAATAAAGCAAAAAGAAGGAAGAAGAAAAAGAAAACTGTTCCTAAAGTCACAGAGGAAGTGACCGAACCACCTGTACCTGCGCTGTCAGGACATGCGTCAGAAAGGCGCCGAGATGTGCTGCAAACCGGAGTGATGGGCGAAATTGTCATGGGAACGGTGGCAAAGGAAAAGGAGGAACAAAGGGAAGCTGAATCCTTAATCCAGGATAAAGAGGCTTTAATTTCTGCACTCCATGTTGTCCGCCATGATTATGAAGTCCTGTGGCAGGGATTGATGAAGGAGCGAGAATGTAACAATAAGGAGCGAGAAGCGAACGCCGAGTTACAGAGGTGTATACTCCCAGCTTTACAAGAGTACGTGGCTTTGAAGGAAACATACTGTCTCTTACGGAGTGAGTTGGAGGAGGTGACGACTGGTCTGGAAAATACCAACGCCTCAATTGCTACCATGGAGGAAAAGCAGAACAAAATCGGACAAACTAATTGCTAACCTCAAAGAAATACGGGAAGGCTCTACAAGAGGTTCACGCTCTGTGCTGAGAGGTGGAACACTCACACCAGGAGGGCCACAGTCTAACCACAGAGCTGAGTTGTTGAAGGAAACGCATGAGAAGGCCCTGAGGGACTTAGAGACTGTAAAGAAAGAAAATGTAAGTCTGACACAGAAAATTTCAGACATGACTGATCAAATCAGTAAAGGTGATGAGAAGCTTCACCAAGCAGGAAAAGCGGAGAAGCAATTGATCCAGGAAAAACTAGAGGTGCAGGAAGTATTGCAGAATGCAGAGAGGATGCAACTTGTCTCCCTGGAGCAGCACACACAAGCAGCGCACCTATGGCCGAGTCAGCTGCAAGAGCTACATGCACGTCTGCAAGCGGCCAAAGAAAAGCAGTGAGTGCTACAGGAACGGCTGAGTACCCAGTATGTCCCCACAGAGCAGCTGAGGGGGCGGAGTTTAGAAGCCAGGTTATTCTGTATGAGAGGGAGCGCGACAAACTGCAAAGCTCCAAAAGATGAAGGATGCGCTGACGCAAACTCAGAGCAAGCACCGGGAAGAAGTGAAGGCCCTGAGAGGGGACTTGCAGGATCAAATTGAAGAGCTGCAAACACAGGTTGCTGAGCATAAGATACAGCTCGCCAAGAGGGAGGAGGTGTCCGTCAGTCAGGTGACGTGCCTGATATTACGCTATGAAACCGAGATGGCCGATATTTACAAGCGGATGGATCACACGGCCAATGAGAGGGCCTGGCTGCAGCTGGAGCAGGATAAGGTCTGGGAGGAGCACCAGCAGGTCAAGAATAGAGAAAAGTAAACAGAGCTAAACCTTACTCTGAATCAGTTGACAGGTGTGGAATCACGACTCAACTTCAAAGAAGCTGAACTAGCAGCAGCACTGACTGAGAAAAGACATACAGAACGACTGCTTCAAAACTTGAGGAAGGACCTGGAGTGTGAGTGTGCTGGCCGCAAGATGACAGAGAAACAAAAGTGTGACCTGGGGGAGGAGCTCGAGGCTCTGAAAACTGAGCAGGACACCACGTTGGACTCTAATGCTGCCCAGCAGGAGGTTTCTCAACTGAAGTTGGAGAAAGAGGTTACAACCCAAAGACAGACACTTGGATCACAGAAGCAGTCCATGGAAAAGAGGGCGGTAGAGATAAAGCAAGTGAGGCGCACCAGGAAGCGGGACTACAATACCGTTTCAGTACTACAGTCTACTTTCCACAAGGAATGGAATGTGAAGACCAAGGTGCGATGTAGTAGCACAGTAAGAATCCAGTCATACTACAGTGCCCATGGGACCCAAAGTGAATTCCTTGCCAGGAAGGCAGCCGCTGTGAAGAGACAGTGGCGAATGGGACTGAAGTATGTCTGTGATTGTAAGACGAGAAAGACTTCCCAGGTTGTCCAGCAACACTCCCAACAGAGTAAGTTAAGGAGTCAAGCCAGAAAGGCCCAAGCCTACGAGTCTGCGGACTGTAATAGTGAGCCGCCATGGGGTTAAGAAGGATCCCGCCCAAGTTTAAATACTGAAGCTAAGTGGTGTGGAACGCAACACTGAAGGTGCGCTGATGGAGAAAGGTCCAAAAGCCATCCCCGCTAAAGCGGAGTTGCTGTCTTCACAAGAGACAGCCAAACAGTCACTGGCGAGTATACACAATGAGCAGACCAAGGTCAAGGCTCTTCTACAGGGTAAGGGAGACTGAGCACAAGAGGAAAAAGACAGAGATGCATCTTCAGGTTAGCAGATCAAGGTGGTAGAGAGATCTAAGATTAAAATCAGAGACAGAACATAAAAACAGACAGAGCCCAGTGCTACATCCATTGACACAAGGTGTGTGTGTGTGTCCGTTGTATATTTGCTGTGCTTATGGCCAATTTGATTGGTCAGTTGGTCTGTCACTCACCCTCTGGTCAATCAGATTGGTCTGTGGACCTGCCCCCACACGCCTCTCATTGGTCACACTCACCTGCCGCTGTCACGGGAACTTGTGAGAGGCTGTATTATACACCAAAAATACCTGGGTTGAACTGAACACGACTAGATACACACGCGGCTAAACTAATTCTCAGGCGGCCTGCACCGCGGGTAATTTAAAACCCTGTGCAGACGCGGCTGTTTTTTTTTTTTCCCTGATGCGTGCCGTGCGTCACTGGTGCCTCAGTTGGTGAGCCGGTCACGCGTGCCACGGTTCCGCCGGCATCCCGAAGATGGAGGATGAAGGCGGGATAAGGCCCAGTGACACGTTGGGTACTGTCCCTGCGTTGTGCATCACTGGGTTCAGGAGAAGCAGAGGCGGAGCAGCCAGGGGGTCACGCGTCATGGACCGGAGGAAGGGAAGATGCGGCTGGCGCGCGGCCAAGTTCGGCGCCAGCCGAAAAAAGCCCCGGAAAATTACGGGTATATGTAAGAATTAAGCTGGCTGCAGCAGTATGATAAAATATAATTTATTCCTTGAAAAAGGTGAACACACGAGATATACAAATAACAGGCAAAATATACACTTACTTAAGGTTCGAATTATGAAATAGTCAGCAATCTTGACAAGCAGTTCATGCAGCAATCTTGAAAATCACAAAGACATAACACACTAGGCATAGACTGAGCCTGGTTTTTATACAGTTTTCACTCCTATACCTTAAACTAAAGGCGCCTAGCTGGCTAGGGGAATCTCTTTGAAGTAGACTCTTGCTTCCCTGCAAGTGTGAACTATGACACGTACAGATCACTCAGGCCCTTTGTTCTTTGCCTTAGTGGATACAATCAGGTCGGTTAACCTTTGATCAGAGGGCTTAGGCTAAACCATTTGGCTGCCCTCCTGACTTATTAACATAACAGAGGGGCTCTGCGTTCTCATAGCACAGCGGTGCGCAAACTGTGGGGCGCGACCCCCAGGGGGGGCGCGACACTGCCGACGGGGGGCGCGGGGTTTACAGAGGCCCCGCGCGCTTCCCGAAGGCACTTAAATTAAGTGCCGGGGGAGCTGCAGGGCCTCTGTAAACCTAACTTACCGTGGCTCCGGCGGCTTCCTCCCTGCGGTGCCATGGCAACGCGGCGTCAAAATGACGCTGCGAGGTCATGTGACGTCACGTTGCTATGGCAACGTGACGTCATTACGCCGGAGCGCGGGTAAGTTGGGGTTGGGGGGGGCGCGGGAGTAAGGGGACAGCCGTCAGGGGGGCGCAGGGAAAAAAGTTTGCGCCCCCCTGTCATAGCAGACCCCAAATACCATTCATAGTTTAATATCTTCATATATTAATATGTTCTGTTCTGTTGGGCCTAGTGGGTCGAAACCTGCCAGTTTTTTATGCTGACAGTGACTCTACATAGTGACCAAGTTTCAGCTCTTTGCGACCCCCAGAACCGGAGATACATAAATGCACTTTAAAACTATTTTTAAAATACAGGATTCGTCCCTTTAAAAATGAATCTCTGCTTTTCACTTTTTCCCCATTGAAATCAACGAGTTCCGCCGTCATAGCGTTGAATGGCGGGGCTCCGCCGTTGAAGTCAATGGGGTTCCCCGTCATAGCCTTTCAATGGAGAGGCGCCGCCATTGAAGTCTATGGAAAAACCAAAAATCTTTACATTTGCCCACACTCCGTCTGGTTGAGCGGAGAGGGCTGGGAATGGCCATGCATTAATGCCGGAACCTTGGCTACATGCCACCCAAATCCCAGCCCTCTGGTCATTCCAGAACCGGAGATATGGACTTACATTTTTCAAGCTCTTTTCAAAGACATTGTATCCGTTTTTGCGGTCTGCGGTTTGGATGGCTGTCAACCTGTTCCTGAAGAGCGGCGTCGAGGAATCCTCATTGAAGTCAATGGCCCCATTGACTTACAATGGGAAACCGCCGCTCCTCCTCTCGGATGCCACCTGCTGGTCGTCGCTGGAAAACAGGTCCAAAACCGCTACTTCGCCATTGAG
>WSYH01005691.1:0-42730 GCA_036426205.1 Ascaphus truei | reverse complement strand
TTCCCCTCCCCCCTCGCAGCATCTCCCTCTCTCCCGCCCTCTCCCCTGAAAGCGGTAACTGGGGTTGGCACTTGGTTGACTGCAGGGCGTCTGACGTCACTTCTTCCCGGTTTCTTTCAAGTTCCTCCTCCCTCCTCCACTCAACGCGTTTCGCAAGTTCAGATCTTGCTACGTCAGGAGTGTGTTATCAACTACTCTACCTACACTTCATATACCTTGCGCTAGCCTCCTATTGGTTAACCATTGGAACCCTAAGCAGCCACTGTAGAGACGTCAAACAGCTGACGTCACAGCCCGGCACCCGGACGCGGGGGCAGTGGATTCCACCTGGATCAGACGCTGGAACGGACCTCTCTGCTGCTGCTAGGGTCCTTGTTGCTGTAAGTGAAGACTTTTTCATTGTGTATTTATATTAAAGCAGTTTCCATTTTATACACCTGCCCCAATATCATTCCTTGAGGGGATTTCACCCACCACCCTGGGAGTGCTGAGGGCAGACGCCATCCTGAATGAGATCTCGCATCATCGCAGATTGAACAGGATACCTCTGAGTACCAGCACCCACACAGGGCCGTGAGAAGACCATTTACCAGACGTCAGAACACAGAAGCGGAAGACGACTGTGTGGGCCCTACCCCAGAACATTTCAAGATACCTTTATACAACAGCGCACACACAGGGCCGTGTGAGTGAGATTTTATCTTTATTTGCATCACTCATTTCCCAGCTTGTTGCTCTAACTGGGGCCTTAGACCCGCTGAGCAGCAAGCACTGTACTTACATTGGTTTGCTTTGATTTCACCTCAACGGGGTTATTATACCCCTTTATCTTTCGTATTGCGCTCCCCAGTTCCTCTTTGCCTTTTTTATGTTAAGGATCCCGGATAGATCCTGGTTGGGTTGAGCCAGAGGAGGAAACTCCACACACAGGGGTACTGTATTTATCCCCCAAAGTAGGTACCTTATCTACATTGCTTTTACGGTTTTCTCAAGAGCGCTCCCAGGCACCATCTGTTCTGTTGGTTTCTTAAGAAAGCTACAGTTATTTTTCAGCGTCGGCTGATTGGCCGCATGAAAATCAATTGCTAAAATACTTACACGTCCTATCAGCACTTGACCGAATTTGGTGATAGCTGATGTAGCCATGCTGTAAAATGGACTACAGTTTTCTCTCATACTGGCAGTAAGCCTGGTAAGTTGCAGGATTGCCAGCATCAATCATGGAGGTTTGCCCTCACACCCTGGTGAGGTGTCATATGTAATGATGGGAGTGGCTACATACTCTGAGTCCACCGTTAGTGACATCAGAGATGTGCCTGTTTCCTGAGGTATATAAGGCACAGAATTGCCCAAAGTTAGTGTGTTCTTAGAGGTACAAGTCTGGGTTGAGACTTGAAAGTCAAGGGGCCCGCTAGTGCATCAACTAGTGGCCCCGTTCCAGTTCAAGGTCAAGCAGCAGCAAGGCTGACAGGACCTACACTGTATCCAGTGACCTGGCACAGGGGGTGATCTCCCTGAGGGGAGAGGTTATCCCACTCCATTGGGAGGGCGTACCTACCGAAGGGAAAGCACAGAGAACAATGTGCGGCTAAGCTGCTAGCTGTGAGGGGCAGCTTGCCCATACCACATCAATAAAGATGCCCCTGATCAAAGACACCCTCGTGTGTGAGTCTGGGATTACTCTGCAGAGGGAGGCACCACGGAGGAGTTCCTCATCAGAACCATCCCCATGCGGACGCAGGGATCCTGATGAGGTGGGGGCGCTGCATTGGATATAGGTAGGACTCGCACACACTACCTCAGCTGCCTGTCTGGTTGACAATCCCCAAACACCATCATGCGGGAGACTCAGGAGTCCTGTTGCCAACAGGTGCGCCACCAGACACTACCATGTAATGGGGGCCCGTTAGACCACAGGGGCCAATGTGAGATTGGGTGGGTCAGACAGGTCCAGAAACACCGTTACACTGAATACAGTTATTTACATCTTATTTTAAATAAAATGGCGCACACATATGCAACTTTAAATGTAAACCACAACATTGCGACATTGAGCTGACACAAACCACTTGGAATCTTATAGTGCAGATGCGCCACTGCTGAAAGCCCACTACTGATTATTAGAGGGAAAGCTTAAGCTCTAGTTCGGCGTCGGCTGATTCGCCGTAAAATAAAACACTCCCACATCCTTTTACTACTTAATTAAACACTTCGACCGAATCAGTGGTAGTAAAGACATTTCTGTCATCTGAAGGATGATATAAGCGGACAGATACCACAGTAGATTTATGACATAACGTCACGGTGTAACGTTAGTCTGATAAAAACAGTTTTAATTTCTCTCGTACAGATTCACCACAAATGAGAGCAAAATACATACGACCATTTTTTAGTAATCCCTGCATACTAGCTGAATGTGTAAAGGATTGGGACCCTTCATCCGGTCACTCGTTGGTTCTCAAACGTCCTCAAAAAAATAAAAAGAGAGAAAGAAAGGAGGGCAGACTGTGTGCAGGACAAGCAAACGCACCATCTGAAATATACACCCCATAAAATGCGGACACAGGTTTGGCTCTTACTTTGGAACAATCTCGAGTCTGAACGCCATTCTCATGCAGTCTGTCACGGAGCAGCGCCAATACTTTGAAGCCATGAATAGTCCAGTCCTACGCGTTTGATGAGATTAAACTGACTTCATCAGGGGATGAATTATGGGTAAAATTACCTAATATAAATACCCACAGGCTAATAGATAATGGGTATAGTGATTGGCTAGAAATCATGTGTATAATATATACCTTAATGAATGGCTATGGCTGAAACATCCAAAGTGATAATAAAGCAATAAAGGTATATAATTCGACATGAGATAAACAAACATTGTGATAAAAATTATAATAAAAACAAATGACTATACCAAATGAATAAATAGTCAACTATAAATATGCATGCTGAAAATACATACATGCTCCAAGACGAAGCCCTATTCCTAAGGGTGAAACGCGTTGAGGGGGAGAATGCGGTGTTAGCCCTTGTGTGTTGGATCAATAAAGTTCTTTGAAGTATCCCAGCAGCCTTTCTGAGTCAGACATGCGCAGTTGCGCCGAAATCTGCCATTGTATCCTGACTTCCTTCTGACGGTGGCACGCAGGAGCAGCCGAGGCGAGCAGGCCCCAGACCGGAGATGCAGGTGTGGTAAGTAACCAACAGCCCCCTGCACCGGTCAACTCTGTGGCCAAGCGGAGCTCCCTCATGCGCTGCCCCAGTGTCTGACATATCTCAGTTTGCCGCTCTGCACACAGAAGCGCAGGACAGATCCCCACACTCTCTGAAAATACATAGTTCTTACAAATTGTTTAATTAGAAATGTTAACGTTCGAAAAAGGCTTGTTTTGGGGGATGGTATATCTTAATTGGTTGATGATAACTTATCATAATGATATCCCTAATTGAGAAGAATAGATGGAAGAGAAGATAGGGAGAATTTAATCCACAGTGGAGTATATACTCAAATAGAGCAATTGTCTCTTTATCAAGAGATATTATTATTATCAAATGATGGATGGATTAATCATAATTAAAGAAACCATCCATCATTTTCTAAATTGTATAAATATGATATAAGTATATTGTGAAGTGCTTAAGTTTTGGTGATTGTATATTATACTTCAAAATATCAAATAGAGAATAAATGAATATTTGTATCCTATTGTAATATATTAAAAAATATCTATAAATATTTCTAAAATATTAATTTTTTAATATTATAATTGGACAATTGAACAAAGAAAAGAAAGAGTAAAGGTCCGAACATGTATCCTAGGTCAAAAAATATCTCAAAATCTAACAAGATTATGCTGTACTAACATCACATGCCACCTGAAAAACAAAGTGTATATGTGAATATATAAATGTTTATATTAAACTGTGACGTCTTATTTATGTCACCAGAACAATGTTTTAAATGAATCATAATTTTATTTGTGTGTTATACATTACTGTGAACTAAAAGAATAAAGGATATGTGTGTGTTTGTGAAACTATTAATACAATGTGAAGTGCTTCTAATGGGTGTGACTAGTGTAATACTATAAAATGAGGGAGGGGGCGGGGGGGAGGAAAGCCGTGGGAGTGAGAGGGAAGGGGGGAAAGGGAGGGAAAAGGTGGGGGGGGGGGGGGGGGGGAAATGCGAGATCAAAGGAAAGGAAAGAATAACCAAAAACAGAGAGGTTGAAACAAAGATCAATAATAGTCATAAGGAATTCCAACTTAAAAGGAGTAAAAATATACTCGTAGTTATACAATCTCAAATAATTCATTCATTTTTTTCAGTCCAAAGTCAAATACTCAGCATTACTGAGAACAAGCGGACACGGCTCATGTGACATTAGGGAAGTGACCAAAATGTATTGTTATCCCGATAAAGAGATTTAAAGACCCGTTCACGGATCTGCTTTGTCTTCACCCCATAAATAATAGGATTCAGGAAAGCCGGGAAAATGATGTAAATGTTGGCAAGGAAGATATGGACGTGATGGGGGACAGTCTTCTCCCCAAACCTATATGTGAGGAAGGAGAAGATACCTGGCAGGTAAGCGATGACAATGACGCAGATGTGGGACCCGCAGGTCCCGACGGCTTTGCGACGTGCGGTTCTGGAGGGGAGCTTGTATACAGCCCGCAGTATCATCGTGTAGGACAATGCAATGCATAACAGGTCAAAGCCAGTGATGGAAAGAGACAGAACCAGGCCGTACATGTTATTGACTCGTGTATCTCCACAAGCCACTTTCACCACAGCCATGTGCTCACAGTATGTGTGCCATACAACGTTGTCGCTGCAATACTGCAGCCGTCCCACCAGAATCGGAATAGGCAAGACGGTCACAATGGCTCTAACCACAATGACAGCGGCAATCATTTTCAGTACAGCGTGGGTCAGCAGAGAAGTGTATCTTAGCGGGATGCAGATGGCAACAAAACGGTCGTAAGCCATGGCTGCCAGGATCCCCGACTCAACCACCGAGAGGGAATGGACAAAGAACATCTGGGTGAGGCAACTTGCAGAATAAACCTGTCTAGCATTCAGCCAGACGATAGCCAGCATTTGGGGTACTGTAGAGCTGGAGAATGCCAAGTCATTCAAGGCCAACATGGAAAGGAAGAAATACATGGGCCCATGAAGGCTTTGCTCAGTCTTGATAAAGTACAGTAGGGAGCAGTTGCCCAGAAGAGCCACGACATAAATGGAACAGAAGAGAATGGAGATCCAGATGGCCTTCTCCTCTAGTCCTGGGATACCGAGCAGGATGAATGTGGATGGGATGTGGTGACTAGTGTTGGGAACAGCCAGCATCGTATAATACTGATTGTTCTGCAGAATTTTGGGGGAAACAATCACAAAGAGATAAAATAACTAATTAGGGAGTAATGTAGAGAGCAAAACACATCGAATATAACAACATCCAATACAACCACATCTAAATCAGTTGACTGATTTTATTCAATTTACTTATCGATTATTGATTGATCCATTAAATATTGGATATTTGCTGTAATTACTTATAACCAAGCTGGAAAAATACCACCAAGATTCACCGGTCAAGGGAAAAGGTCACTCATCCACCACAGGGCCCCTCTCGACATGCCTAAACAGACCCCAATTTATACCCATACAGAACTACTTCCCTTCAGACCCACAGAGAACCCCATTCATACCCACACAGCACCCCCCCCCCCCCCCCACATATTACCCACACAGAACCCCACCACAAAGTACCCACACAGAACCCCCCACAAAGTACCACACAGAAACCCCACCCACAAAGTACCACAACAGAACCCCCCACAAAAGTACCCACACAAAGAACTACCACGACCCCCAAAAACAAAAGTACCACACAGAACCCCCCCACAAAGTACCCACACAGAACCCCACCACAAAGTACCCACACAGACCCCCCACAAAGTACCCACACAGAACACCACGACAAAGTACCCACACAGAACCCCCCCACAAAGTACCCACACAGAACCCCCCACAAATTACCAACACCGAACCCCCCCACATATTACCCCAACACAGAAACCCACCCCCCCCAAAGTACCCACACAGACCCCCCACAAATTACCCACACAGAACCCCACAAAATTACCCACAGAACCCCCCAATTACCCACGAACCCCCCAATTACCCACACAGAACCCCCCACAAATTACCCACACAGAACCCCCCACAAATTACCCACACAGAACCCCCCACAAAATACCCACACATATCCCCCCACAAATTAACCACATACAACCACCCCACACATTACCCACGCAGCCTCCCCTCCCCCTTCATGTTACCCACACAGACCACTCCACTCCAAATAATAAAGACCCTTGCCCTTACCTCTGACAATGAGCCATCAATGGTCAAACTCAACCCTGGGGCATGGAAAAAAACTGCCCCACATGTACCAAAAAAACATATTGCTTTCAATGGGATATTCTCCGTTATTATATGTGGTGGGAATTGCCGGCTCCAAAACGGAAGCAAAGATTATAAACAGCATAATTCTTATCAAAGCAAAACAGTCTCCTGGGAACAGCAGGGGCTGTCCTGTGATATACACAGTGCTGTGCAGGGTCTGTCCTGTGATATACACAGTGCGTGCAGGTGTCTGTGATACAACAGTGCGTGCAGGGCTGTCTTGATAACACACAGTGCTGTGCAGGGCCGTCCTGTGATACACACAGTGCTGGTGCAGGGCTGTCCTGTGATACACACAGTGCTGGGCAGGGCTGTCCTGTGATACACACTGCTGGCAGGGTCTGTGCCTGTGATACACACATGGCTGTGCAGGGTCGGTCCTGTGATCACACAGTGCTGTGCAGGCCTGTCCTGTGATACACAACGTGCTGTGCAGGGCTGGCCTGTGATACACACAGTGTGTGCAGGGCCTGTCCTGTGATACACACAGTGCTGTGCAGGGCCTGTCCTGTGATACACACAGTGCTGTGCAGGGTCTGTCTGTGATACACCAGTGGCTGTGCAGGGTCTGTCCTGTGATACACACAGTGCTGTGCAGGTCTGTCTGTGATACACACAGTGCTGTGCAGGGCTGTTCCTGTGATACACACAGTGTGTGCAGGGCGTCCTGTGAACACACAGTGCGTGCGGGTCTGTCGGTGATACACACAGTGCTGTGCAGGGCCTGTCCTGTGATATACACAGTGCTGTGCAGGGTCTGTCCTGTGATACACACAGTGCTGTGCAGGGCCGTCTGTGAACACACAGTGCTGCCGGGCCGTCCTGTGATACAACAGTGCTTGCAGGGCTGTCCTGTGATACACACAGTGCTGTGCAGGGTCTGTGACTGTGATACACACAGTGCTGTGCAGGGCCTGTCCTGTGATACAACACAGTGCTGTGCAGGGCCTGTCCTGTGATACACACAGTGCTGTGCAGGGTCTGTCACTGTGATCCAACACAGTGCTGTGCAGGGCCTGTCCTGTGATACACACAGGGCTGTGCACGGGCTGTCCTGTGATATAAACAGTGCTGTGCAGGGCCTGTCCTGTGATACACACAGGTGCTGGTCAGGGTCTGTCCTGTGATACACACAGTGCTGTGCAGGGCCGTCCTGTGAACACAAGTGCTGTGCAGGGCCTGTCCTGTGATACCACAGTGCGTGCAGGGCCGTCTGCTGTATACACACGGTGCGTGCAGGGTCTGTCCTGTGATACACACAGTGCTGTGCAGGGCCTGTCCTGTGATACACACGGTGCTGTGCAGGGTCTGTCTGTGATACACACGTTGCTGTGGCAGGGTCTGTCCTGTGATACACACAGTGCTGTGCAGGGCCTGTCCTGTGATACACAACAGTGCTGTGCCGGGTCTGTCCTGTGTACCACGTGAGCTGTGCAGGTCTGTCGTGATACAACACAGTGCGTGCAGGGCCTGTCCTGTGATACACCACAGTGCTGTGCAGGGCTCGTCATGTGATATACACGGTGCTGTGTGCAGGGCCTGTCCTGTGATACACACGGTGCTGTGCAGGCCTGTCCTGTGTATACACAAGCTGTGCAGGGCCTGTCCTGTGATACACACAGTGTGTGCAGGGCCTGTCCTGTGATACACACGTGCTGTGCAGGGCTGTCCTGTGATACACACAGTGCTGTGCAGGGTCTGTCTGTGATACACACAGTGCTGTGCAGGGTCTGTCCTGTGATACAACACAGTGCTGTGCAGGGCCTTCTCCTGTGATCACACAGTGGTGCAGGGCCTGTCCTGTGATACACAGTGTGTGCGGGCCTGTCCTGTGATACACACAGTGCTGTGCAGGGCTCTGTCCGTGATACACAGTGCTGTGCAGGGTCTGTGTGATACACACATTGCTTGGGCCGTCCTGTGATACACAGTTCTGTGCAGGGCCTGTCCTGTATACACACAGTGCTGTGCAGGGTCTGTCCTGTGAACCACAGTGCGTGCAGGGTCTGTCCTGTGATCACACAGTGCTGTGCAGGGTCTGTCCTGTGATACACACAGTGCTGTGCAGGGCCTGTCCTGTGATACACACAGTGCTGGGCAGGGTCTGTCCTGTGATACACACAGTGCTGTGCAGGGCCTGTCCTGTGATACACACAGTGCTGTGCAGGGTCTGTCCTGTGATACACACAGTGCTGTGCAGGGTCTGTCCTGTGATACACACAGTGCTGTGCAGGGCTTGCTGGTGATAAACACAGTGCTGTGCAGGGCCTGTCCTGTGATACACACAGTTGCTGTGCAGGGCTGTCCTGTGAACACACAGTGCTGTGCAGGGTCTGTCCTGTGATACACCAGTGCGGTGCAGGGCATGTCCTGTGAACACACGTGCGGTGCAGGGGCCTGTCCTGTGATACACACAGTGCTGTGCAGGGCCTGTCCTGTAATGCACACAGTGCTGTGCAGGGTCTGTCCTTGATACACACCAGTGCTGTTGCAGGGCTGCTGTGATACCAGGCTGTCAGGGTCCTGTGATACACACAGTGCTGTGCAGGGGCCTGTTCCTGTGATACACCACAGTGCTGTGCAGGGCCTGTCTGTAATACACACAGTGCTGTGCAGGGTCGTCCTGTGATACACACAGTGCTGTGCAGGGCCCTGTCCTGTGATACACACAGTGCTGTGCAGGGTCTGTCCTGTGATACACACAGTGCTGTGCAGGGCCTGTCCTGTGATACACACAGTGCTGTGCAGGGGCCTGTCCTGTGATACACACAGTGCTGTGCAGGGTCTGTCCTGTGATACAAACAGTGCTGTGCAGGCCTGTCCTGTTGATACACCACAGTGTGTGCAGGGTCGTCCGTGATACACACAGTGCTGTGCAGGCCTGTCCCGTGATACAACAGTGCTGTGCAGGGGCTGTCCGTGATACAACACAGTGCTGTGCAGGGCCTGTCCTGGGTACACACAGTGCTGTGGGCAGGGTCTGTCTGTGAACACACAGTGCTGTGGAGGGTCTGTCCTGTGATACACACATGCTGTGCAGGGCCTGTCCTGTGATACACACAGTGCTGTGCAGGGTCTGTACGTGATACACCAGTGCTGTGCAGGGCTGTCCGTGATACAAACAGTGCTGTGCAGGGTCTGTCCTGGATACACACAGTGCTGTGCAGGGTATGTCCGTGATACACACAGTGCTGTGCAGGGTCTTTCAGTGAACACACAGTGTGGTGCAGGGCTGTCCTGTGATACACACAGTGTGTGCAGGGCTGTCCGGTGATACACACAGTGCTGTGCGGGTCTGTCCTGTGATATCACACAGTGCTGTGCAGGGCCTGTCCTGTGATACACACAGTGCTGTGCAGGGCCTGTCCTGTGATACACACAGTGCTGTGCAGGGCCTGTCCTGTGATACACACAGTGCTGTGCAGGGCCTGTCCTGTGATACACACAGTGCTGTGCAGGGTCTGTCCTGTGATACACACAGTGTGTGCAGGGCCTGTCTTGTACAACAGTGCTGTGCAGGCCTGTCCTGTAATACACAGTGCTGGCAGGGTCTGCTGTGATACACACAGTGCTGTGCAGGGTCTGTCCTGTTGTACACAACAGTGCGTGCAGGGTCTGTCCGTGATACACACAGTGCTGTGCAGGGCCTGTCCTGTGATACACACAGTGCTGTGCAGGCCTGTCCTGTGATACACACAGTGCTGTGCAGGGCCTGTCCTGTGATACACACAGTGCTGTGCAGGGTCTGTCTGTGATACACACAGTGCTGTGCAGGGCCTGTCCTGTGATAAACAGTGCTGTGCAGGGCCTGTCTGTAATTACACACAGTGCGTGCGTGCGGGTCTGTCCTGTGATACACAACAGTGCTGTGCAGGGTCTGTCCTGTGTACACACAGTGCTGTCAGGGTCTGTCCTGTGATACACAACAGTGCTGTGCAGGGCCTGTCCTGTGATACACACAGTGTGTGCAGGGCCTGTCCTGTATATACACACAGTGCTGTGCAGGGTCTGTCCTGTGATACACACAGTGCTGTGCAGGTCTGTCCTGTGATACACACATTGCTGTGCCGGGTCTGTCTGTGATATACACAGTGCTGTGCAGGGTCGTCCTGTGATACACACAGTGCTGTGCAGGGTCTGTCTTGTGAACACAGTGTGTGCAGGGCCTGTCCTGTGATACACACAGTGTGTGCAGGAGTCCTGTGATACCACACAGTGCTGTTGAGGGCTGTCCTGTGTGACACACAGTGCTGTGCAGGGTCTGTCCTGTGATACACACAGTGCTGTGTGTGCTGTGCAGGGTCTGTCCTGTGATATACACAGTGCTGTGCCGGGTCTGTCCTGTGATACACACAGTGCTGTGTGTGCTGTGCAGGGCCTGTCCTGTGATATACACAGTGCTGTGTGTGCTGTGCAGGGTCTGTCCTGTGATATACACAGTGCTGTGCAGGGTCTGTCCTGTGATACACACAGTGCTGTGCAGGGCCTGTCCTGTGATACACACAGTGCTGTGCAGGGTCTGTCCTGTGATACACACAGTGCTGTGTGTGCTGTGCAGGGTCTGTCCTGTGATATAACAGTGCTGTGCGGTCTGTTCCTGTGATACACACAGTGCTGTGCAGGGCCTGTCCTGTGATACACACAGTGTGTGTGCAGGGGCCTGTCTGTGATACAAACAGTGCTGTGCAGGGTCTGTCCTGTGATACACACAGTGCTGTGCAGGGCGTCCTGTGATACCAACAGTGCTGTGCAGGGTCTGTCCTGTGATACCACAGTGCTGTGCAGGGCCTGTCCTGTGATAACACAGTGCTGTGCAGGGCTGTCCTGTGATACACACGGTGGTGCAGTGCTGTGCGTAGGGCCTGTCTCGTTATACCACGGTACAGTGCTGTGCAGGGTTGTTCGTGATACACACGATGCTGTGGCAGGGTGTCTGGTGATACACACAGTGCGGTGCGTGCAGGGCCTGTCCTGTGATACACACAGTGCGTTGTTTGGCCGTGCTGTCCTGTGTACACACAGTGCTGTGCAGGGCTGTCCTGTGATACACACAGTGCTGTCAGGGTCTGTCCTGTGATAACACAGTGCTGTGCAGGGTCGTCCTGTGATACACACAGTGCTGGCAGGGCCTCGTCCTGTGATACACACAGTGCGTGCGGTCTGTCGCTGTGATACACACAGTGCTGTGCAGGTTGTCCTGTGATACACACAGTGCTGTGGTGTATTGCAGGGTCTGCCTGTGATACACCAAAAGTGCTGTGCAGGGGTCTGTCCTGTGATACACACAGTGCGGGTGATGTGCTACAGGGTCCTGTCCGTGATACAACACAGTGCTGTGCAGGGTCCTGTCCTGTGATACACACAGTGCTGTGCAGGGTCTGTCCTGTGATACACACAGTGCTGTGCAGGGCCGTCCTGTGATATACACAGTGCTTGAGGGTTGTCTGTGATACACACAGTGCTGTGCAGGGTCTGTTGTGATACACACAGTGCTGGTGCAGGGGCCTGTCCTGGATTATACACAGTGCTGTGCAGGGTTGTCTTGTGATACACACAGTGCTGTGGCAGGGTCTGTCTGTGATACACACAGTGCTGTGCAGGGTCTGTCCTGTGATACACACAGTGCTGTGCAGGGTCGTCCTGAGATACACACAGTGCTGTGCAGGGTCGTCCGTGATACACACAGTGCTGTGCAGGGTTCTGTCCTGTGAACACACAGTGCTTGCAGGGTTGTCCGTGATACACACAGTGTGTCGTGCTATGCAGGGTCTGTCCTGTGATACACACAGTGCTGTGCAGGGTCTGTCCTGTGATACACACAGTCTATGTGTGCTATACAGGGTCTGTCCTGTGATACACACGGTGCTGTGCAGGGTCTGTCCGGTGATACACACAGTCTTTGTGTGCTATACAGGGTCTGTCCTGTGATACACACAGTGCTATGTGTGTGCTATGCAGTGTGATACCCAGATACACGCTACACCACACCCAGTGTGATACCCAGATACACCCTACGCCACACCCAGTGTGATACCCAGATACACCCTACACCACCCAGTGTGATACCCAGATACACCCTACACCACACCCAGTGTGATACCCAGATTCACACTACACCACACCCAGTGTGATACCCAGATTCACACTACACCACACCCAGTGTGAGACACAGATACACCCTACACCTCACCCAGTGTGATACCCAGATACACCCTACGCCACACCCAGTGTGATACCCAGATACACCCTACGCCACACCTAGTGTGATACCCAGATACACCCTACACCACACCCAGTGTGAAAAAAATTGGAGCTATATATCTGTGACACCCCCAGTGATGTCGCAGGAGTGACAGAACAGAGAGGACGAGCCTAAGGGGCCAAAGTGTTAAGGGGAGGGAATCCTAAGCCAGGGAAGCTCTGTTAGTAGTAGTAGACCACAGAAGGTGGCGAACACTTAATAAGGGAACAATGTGTCACAAATATATGAACTAGTGTAGTGATAATTGTCAACACTACAACCACAGAGGATCAAAAGTGCAATTGTAACGTAAACATAAGTACTAGATGTGTGTCTGCAGGGTACCAACAACCAGGGCAGGGGGATCAGAACCGTGGCAGGGGGATCAGAACCGTGGCAGGGGGCATAAATAGTAGCAGATCCTCGATCTGGAGAGCAGGCACGTCATCTGCAGCCCCACACATAAGCACAATGTCCTCTCTGTCGTCTCACTCTGGTGGACCCATAAGTCCTAGGCATCACAGAAAGGGCGTGGCTATGGCTTTCGTGCCACTCCACAACGTAGTTGAAACACTAATTTCTGCCGCTTGCAACTCCGCCACGCGGTTTGCGTGGTTCTGGCACGAATCCATTTACTGTGGATCTGTACAGCACATGGTTGCGGTCTACCAAGAGTAGTAAGTACCCCCGGCTAGCAAAGCTCCATCTCGATAGGCAGCACACGATTACAGTCCATTACAAGCACGCTGTGGTTCCTTGATCTGGC
The DNA here is from genome assembly GCA_036426205.1 of Ascaphus truei. NCBI lineage: Eukaryota > Metazoa > Chordata > Amphibia > Anura > Ascaphidae > Ascaphus > Ascaphus truei. The sequence continues at coordinate 29,245 of WSYH01005691.1, read as the reverse complement.
TACTGGCTAGTGGCACTCTGGGCTTCTTCTAGCGGAGAGGTCTCGGCACCTCATAGTTCAGGCACCCCTCCTAAGATACTCCCTATCCAGTACCCTTACGCCGCCCTGTTTGGCTGCCAGTAGCGCGATCCTCTTCAGAGGTCCCTGGGACTTAGTTAACCAGAGCACCCCCTTTAGGCATCCCGACTTAGAATAGCAATAGCCTTTGTGTCTCCAGATCATTCACCCGATAGGGCAGTCTAAGCTGTAGTTCCTAGCGGGGAGCGATATCCCCCTGACACTACACCTTGCCTCCCTCCTTCAATAGCACCTCCTCTGGAAGCGTACCTTGTTACTGTCACGGGAGACCTGGCAATTAAACCTTTATATCCAAAACAAGTGTGTGCAGCGCACAACATGAGAGAGAGGCAGGTCTGACCAAAAAATAAAGCTTTATTGGGAACACATAAAATGGAGGGTAGTGTCCCTTCTACGCGTTTCGTGCAGACTATGCACTTTATCAAGAAGTTTCACATCACAGTACACAGCCTGTTTAAATACAGCTGACTGCTGGTTTTGGCGCCAAAACACAATTACCCCACAGGGTCAGCATATATTGGTGTGTAGGGATTTCCCACTATCATCTTCTGTCCCTGTGTGTAGTTATTGACGCTCAGGGTCAGTTTATGTGGGGTTCTCCCATTTTGGCATATCCAGCTACACATCTTAGCGTTTGGACCACTTACCTGAGGGGTTAATATTGCAAGCATTCACCTGTGTTTTATCTAGTCAGTTACCATTTACTTCCCACTGCTGTTCATCACACCACAGTGTAACCCGCATTTGCTATTACTTGTACAGTATACATAATGATGTGAGGCTCTACATGTTAGGTGCCATTATATATACACTAGTGCCTGCCGTGAGTGCCATTATTTTTCAGCGATCCAGTGACGTCGTTTACCAGAAGCAGCCCCAACAGCCATGATACATCAGGCATTGGGGTCTGTGTTTTTGGTCTTTTATTGTGCTTATGTTATATTTGGACTTCATTTGGCAATCTGCCATACAGAGACCCCCCACGGGGTATCAGCACTTTATTATTCCTTTCAGTTCACCTTATTCACTACATTTATTGGTACCATTCTATTTGAATAATATTCCTTAATAAAGTATTTTAATACACATTATTGTTTGGTCCAGTCTCTCTCCTTTGTATTGCATATTTAGCAGGGTACTCTCTCCTTCCCAGACTCTGAGTGCATTGTATAGGGCCTTATCTGTATGTGTAGTGTCTTTGCTTCATACAGTGTCTTTTGTGTCTGATAATTATCCCCTTGCCCTATTGCACCAGTCTGCCTTTGTGACCCTCGTGGTCATACTAGGTTGAGCTGGTGCATTTTCTTTTGTCTCTAAAATATAACAACAAAACATAACGTGATAGTGATAAAAAATAAGTCCAATATGAATGTTCCACTTTAAACAATAATCCAGGGAGATGAGTCCCAGGATTGATGGAGAAACCAGAGCACAGCCCACCAGTGCAAAACAGGACACGAGGGTCTTCTTTATAACGGTTTATTGATTAAAAGAACATAGAGCAGAGTTCCTAGAGGCACTCTGACATGTTTCGCGCACAGGGCGCTTTAGATAAGAGTCCCAGATGAAGATCCAGGGAGCGTGATGCAGCTTCAGATAAAAGTGTTATAGCCAACCACTACGAATCTAAGAACAAAAAACAAACAGAAGCGCAAGCTCCATAGCACGTAACTGTTTAAACAATAAAGTACATTTATTTAAAAATAATTAATTAATAATTAATTAATTAATAATTAGTAATTTTTTCAATAAATGTACTTCAAAATATAAACAGATACGCGCGCTGCAGAGCGCGCATCTGTTTGTTTTTTGTTCTCATATATACTGTATATATATGTGTGTGTGTGTGTGTGTGTGTGTGTGTTAGATAAAGCTGCAGAGCCCGGGTAATCGCTCTGTTTCCTGCAGATATGATGTGAGCTGCATAGATTGTTTGTGACACATGTGAATGGAATAAACGCTTACAAAATACAGTATATCTAGTGAGGATTATTAATCTGTCTGAAGAGAGACGCCCCCCCTCCCCCCAGCTAAACCCAGGACATACTTGTAAACGAGAGGTAACTCTCAATGTATTACTTCCTGGTAACACACTTTATAAATAAATAAATAAACTATTTTGGAGGTCACATATCTCTGTGCAATACAAATGATATCTGGATGCTTCCCCGAAAGACTGGAACATACATGCAACATACGTGCACACCGCACGCTACACTGAATGAGCTGCATTGCTGGATTCTCCGTTCCATTTTAAGACAGCAGTTCTTTTCTTGCGGAGAGATTACAAGGACTCTGTTATCTGGCGGTACCAGAGAACGGAGCCAGTGACCTGTGACAGTAGGAATGCAATGCCTGGCATTACTAAGCAAAGCGTCCCTAAATCAGACCCCATCTGATTACAATCTCCGTCATGGGGGGCGGGGGACCCGTGTTTGTAGGAACCCAAACCTTTGCTGTTTAATAAATACTATTCATACAAACGTGAGCGTTTACCTGTGACCCCCGTCCGCAGGAGACGGAGAGATTATCCGGAGTCTGCAGCTTTATCTAACAGATTATAAATACAGCTCAACCCCGTTATAGCGCGATCCGTTACAACGCGAATCCGCTTATAACGCGGTGCACGCGCGGCTCCCAATTTTCATATTTACAACACGATTATTGGTATCTTAAATACTTTATTGTACAACACATACAATTGTACATAATTTCTAACGCGATCCGCTTATAACGTGATGTGATTCTTTGGACCCCAAGAGAAAAGCTGTATAAGGGTGGGTTGAGAGTGTTGTAATGCTATATATATCTAGATATATATATATTTAGTATTATACTATATATTATACTATATATATATATATATATATAAATATAATATCTCCATGGGCGCAAAATAGAGCTGGTTAATCTTCACATTCGTGCGTGTGAAAACCATCACTTTATGTTTGAATCTAAGGTTTTACCTCCTGTGAGATTTAATTTGTATCAGAAAACATTCCCTTTTCAATCCTGCTAATGGGTAATTCTATACTATCTGAAGCTGTGGGAAAAAAACATTCAAGTCAATAGGGGATTTCAAACGCTCCAGAACATATAGAATTAACCCCTAAGTGTTACCCTCCTGTGAGAGATTTTCTACGTAGATCTTGTGATATTATCTGTGCATTATATGACTTTGTATGATACTTACAGACTGGCAGCAATATGTCAGAATAAACATCCACATTATGTGCTACCGTGTTGATATTATAAAATAAAAGATTGTTAACATAAGAATAACGGGGGGAGGAAGGCTGGTGATCGACTCGTCACCGTTATCGGGGACCAAGGAGATTAGTAAATCATAATGATAACAGTCGGGTGCAGACTGGGAACCGGGGCAATTATACAAAGTACAGAACGGGGGTATAATAAGGGGCTGGCCTGAAACTGGTTATGTTTTCATTGTGGTTGTGTGCACAATCTGTGTGAGTGCACAATCTGTGTGAGTGCACAATCGCGTGTCCTCCGTTTAGTTCTCTGATTGTTAACACATACTGTATTATTCTTTGTGGTAATGAGGTGTAAAAATATTAACCGCTTATCATACCACTGAAAGCAGTCACAATGTGTCTCTGACAGACCTGATGCTGTTTTTTCCACTAGATACTATGAGATTATTTATTAAACTCCAGTTTTGCAGCTAAGATGGGCGTGTGGACCCTTTGATCATAAATACCGCCCCAATGTAGAGGTATGTTATGAAGGTTACTCACCTCACATGCAGTGCGTGAAGTTGTGAGGGGTGGCAGGTGATGGGACAGTGCGCTCTGCAGTGAGCGTAGAAGGAGAGGAAGAAAGAGCAAGGGAGAGAGGGAGAGTGTATATAATATTACAGCCACTTACCCCAGGGAAAACACTGAGGGGTGCCAGGAGATGGCACATGTAAATGAGAGGACACACAGAGGAATGGAGGACATGTAAATGAGAGGACACCAGGAGACTGAGGACTGCGCACAGATGGACACACAGGGAACTGAGGACATGCACATCAGATGGACACACAGGAGACTGATGACATGTGCATGAGATAAGCTCACAGGAGAAAATGCGCCATGAGATGGACACACAGAGATGAGGACAGCGCAGAGATGGACTCACAGTGAGAAAATGCGCTGAGATGGAACCAAGGAAGACTGAGGATATGCGCAGAGATGGAATCACAAGGAGACTTAGGGTATGTACATGAGATGGATCACAGGAGACTGGGACATGATGATGAGATGGGCTCAGAGGAGACTGAGGACAGTGCAGAGATGGATCACAGGCGACTGAGGACATGTGCATGAGATGGACACAAAGGAGACTGAGGGATATGCATGAGATGGAGACCAGGAGACTGAGGACATGTGCATGAGATGGAGACATTGGAGACTGAGGACATGTGCATGAGATGGACTCACAGGAGACTGAGAACATGTGCATGAGATGGAGACATTGGAGACTGAGGACATGTGCATGAGATGGACTCACAGGAGACTGAGAACATGTGCATGAGATGGACATGCAGGAGTCTGAGGACATGTGCATGAGATGCGTGACGACATGTGCATGAGATGGACACGCAGGAGTCTGAGGACATGCGCATGAGATGGACTCACGGAAACTGCAGATATGCGCATGAGATGGACTCACGGACAATGAGGACATGTGAAGAGATGGGCTCACAGGACACTGACGACATGTGCATGAGACGGACTCAGAGGAGAACTGAGGACATGTGATGAGATGGACACAGAAGATTGAGGATATGTGCATGAGAGTGACTACAGAACACTGAGGACATGTGCATGAGATGGACTCAGAGAAGACTGAGGGCATGTGATTAGATGGAAACACAGGAGATGAGGACATGCACATCAGATGGACACACAGGGATGGACGACATGTGCACGAGAAGACTCACGGGAAATGCCATGAGATGGACACCAGGAGACATGAGACATGCGATATGAGATGGACTCACAGGAGAGAAAATGCGCATGAGAGTGGACACACAGGAGACTGAGGATATGCGCATGAGATGGACATCACAGGGAAGACTGAGGACATGTGTATGAGATGGGCTCAGAGGAGGACTGAGGACATGTGATAGATAGATGGACACAGGAGACTGGAGACAGTGCATGAGATGGCACAAAGGAGATGGGGTATATGCATGAGATTGAGACTTGGAGCGGACATGTGCATGAGATGGGGACATGGAGACTGAGGACATTGCAGAGATGGATACAAGAGATGAGAAATGGCATGAGATGACATGCAGAGTCTGGGGATGTGCATGAGATGGACTCACAGGAGACTGACAATGGGCATGAGCTGGACACGAGGAGTCTGAGGACATGCGCATGAGATGGACTCACAGGAGAATCAGATATGCGCATGAGATGGACTCACAGGACAATGAGGACATGTGAATGAGATGGGCTCACAGGACACTGAACGACTGTGCATGAGACGGACTCAGAGGAGACTGAGGACATGTGCATGAGATGGACACAGAGATTGAGGATATGTGCATGAGAGGGACTCAAAGAACACTGAGGACATGTGCACTGAGATGGATAGGAAGACTGAGGGCATTTATAGATGGACTCAGAGAAGGACTGAGGGATGTTATTAGATGGACTCGAGTGAGGACATGTGCATTAGATGGCTCTGAGGACATGTGCATGAGATGGACTTTGAGGACATATGCATGAGGATCAGAGGAGACTGAGGAATGTGCATGAGATGGACATTTAGAGTTAGGGTATGTGCAGGTACGGACGACAGAGGAGGTGAGGAAATGTGTATTGATGACTCACAGGACACTGAGAACATGTGCATGTGATGGGCTCACAGGAGGCCAAAGTGGTGAGTCATGGGGCAAAATAAATCAGAGGCACTTCTTTTGGGTATAAATGGTGCAGTATTTAAGATCCCGACGATCAGTTTGATGTGAGGCTCGTAACCTATTTGTGTTTTTTACAGATGATAACCTGAGCTCCTCAATATTTCCTCCTAAACCTGACACCAATACCCACATTGCTCCATCACAGTAAATGGAACCACCACCTGCTCCGTCACTAAAGAAGTGTTAAGTAGTGGGACATTGACAGCAGATAAGAACCACATGACCCAAGTACAGTTGTAAGATTCTGATATACACTTTCTTGTATTTAGGATAGCCTTATGGTTATCCAAATGATGTTTAATTCCCTCTCGTTCTCCATTCACATTAATGCTTCGTTAAAATGGTTGCTTCCCTCTAACGCAACATTATAAATCCGCCCTTTCCTCTGTCATTGACTGAAAAAACTCTACTGCCTCTGCCCTTATCCTCTTCCCGTCTGGATTATGTTGAACATGCTAAAACGTTCTCTTATACCTTACAACTTCCTCCTTTGCAAACTATCCCAAATTCGCAGCTAGAATCATTTCACTTTCTCCCATAACAGTCTCTATCATCACTCCTTAAAACGCTGTCAGCTCCCCATAAAGTTTCAGAGCACCTACAAAAGTTCTCCTTCTCAATTCAAAGCTCTCCTCATTGCGCCTCTCCACATTCAGCTTTTCATCTCTCGTTTGCCCCCACTCATCTTACCCTCATAACAGCTCCTTTCTTCCCCGCTTTCACTTCTACTGCTCTCTCTGCGCTAAACCCTTTTCCCTCACTGCTCCTGAACAGTGGGAACTCCCTCACACTCAGTATACACTAAGGTCCGGTAACGGTGGGAGTGGGGGGTGGGTTGGTGTGCTGCGCAGGGGCGCAACAGTCGGGGGACAAAGGGCACTGGTGTCCGGGCCCCCGTGGGTCGGGGGCCCCCTACGTGGCCGGGCGGCCAGTTAAGAAAATCATTTTTTTTTTAAGTTTTAAAAACTGGCGACGATTCCCCGCGGTCCCGGCACGCATGCGCAGGGCCCCGCTCCCCCCTCCCCAACGTGGGACGGAGGGGGAAGTAATAGCTCCTCTGTGGCCCTCTTACCCCCCTTCCCCCGATCGCGGGCGTGCTGCCCTTTGGCAGGGAAGTGGGGTCAGTTGGTGTTTGAGCTCCCCTCCTCTGCCTCGATCTTGTGGTGCTGCCCAGGGGGGAGGTAGAGTGGGGGGGGGGGGGGGGTGGGAGGGGGTTGGCGGGCAGCGGGAGCGTGGCTGGCCCCATACTTGCCTGCTCTGGGCGGATTGAGTTTGCGGGGGGGAGGGGAAGCTGGGGAGAGACTGGCGCTGCATTGGTGGTTCAGTGGGTGGCGCGGGGAGGTGTCCCCCAGCCCCCGATCCCCCGGGGAAGCGTGAAGGGGCCATGTGGGCGCGCGGGGCTCCCGCATGGCACCGCCTCCCCCTCCTGCCCCTGTTCCTCATCGGTTGAAGGAGGGGGTGGGAGGGTTTGCGAACACGTTTCCTTCTCCAAACCCACGTTCATGGCGCGGGGCCACCCCTCCCCCCCCAACGACCCACTTGGCCACGCCTCCCCACCCGCGCCAAAAAAGTAGAATGTTGAACCGCAGATTGCGTTGCAGTGACTTCAACACGCCGCTGTTTGAGTGCGGGGCACGCTGTATAGAGGCAGCGGGGCGGCTTAGCCTAAATGGATCTTTTCACATGGTAGTCGGGATTTCGGGCCACTGACGCTCTGACCTCAGTCAGGGACCATTCGATATGCAAGCAATGACAATCGTGAACTACAAACCTAGACTGACCGGCGCACACACACTCATCAATCACACACTGACTGACGCGCGCACACACACACACTCAATCACACACTGACTGACGCGCACGCATGCACACACAGCCTGGCTGCGCGCACACACACACACACTTACTGACGCGCACGCATGCACACACACACACTGACTAATGCGTGCGCATGCACACACACACACACACACTGACTGACGTGCACGCACACACACACCTACTGATGCGCGCACACACATTGACTTGCGTGTACACACCATCGACTTAGCGCAACACACATGACTGACAGTGTAATAAAACACATGATGATACAACAACTGACTGATGCGCCACACACATTGACTACATTACAAACAACACATGATGGCGCGCAACAGCACAACAAGTAATATTCACAGTTAGTTTAATTAGACGTAGAATTGAAATACGTAAAACACGAGGGTAGACGGAAGTAAGAGGACACATTGGGAGGCTTTATAAGGTGAAATACTTAAAGGATTTTATTGGCCTCGACTTTCCTTCTCATCAGGAATATACCCCAAACCAGGGGAGGGGGAACAATGCTTCTATCCACTTGGGATTATTCTAGTGAAATCCAGCACTTAATCACATCCTCATAGTCAAGCAGTTTTTCTCAGACCCCAAAACATATAGATGAAAATAAGCAAGATATAAGACAGTTCTTAATAATGAAAGTCTTATCTGTTATAGCATGAGTAAGCTTCTTGGCTCCTGGCAACACGCACCACCTGCGTGCACAAAAAATCAGCATAAGGTTTAGAGTCTATTTGGTGGCTTGCAAATCAGCCTGCTATGTGGCTGGCAGAGCTCAAGACATGGATCTGTTCTCCAAAGGTCAGATCTCAGTCCGAGCAAGATGAGTCACTCTCCTGTCTCAAAGGCAGGCTTTATCAAACACTGTTCAATCAGGCAGTGGTGTTAGTTAATTGGCTTACCAGCGAGTAAACCACCATGTTGAGATTAGAGGCACCCATTGTGAACAGGGATAAGTCCCGTACTACCTCCCTGTTTGTGGAAAGCTCGGGCTTAACCACTGCAAAGCCCATTCCTTCCACTTCATTCTAGATATCTCTGTGACTTGATGAAGAGTGGATGGCAGGAAGAGCACCTCAAGTCATGTTGGGATTGGAGCCCTTCTCAGTTTATTCGTGTTCTCCTCCTATACGGTGTTGAGACAGCACCCACTCATTCGCTCGAGGAGGACTTTTCCAGGATAGATTTTTTCCTGCATGCGCGGGTCAGGATCCTTGCGTCGGGTGTCGTTCTTATTTAGGCATACGGTATGCAGTAGTAGGTAGTGTTGCAGAGCGTTTAAAAACAGCCACTTTATAGATTAATTGCAATTCCACACCCACTTCAGAGAACTGTCCCATCTGTTTCAGCTCATCAGCTAAGGATTTGCTTCTGGTTTTAATTCAGGCACGTGGTGTACCTTCTTTTTTGCTGCATGGTGTGGACTGAAGGTTTTGCTAGTGCTTGTGGTGGTTAAATTTGCAACCTTGTCTTTGTAATGAGTGGGGTTTATCCAATCTTCACTATACCTCTGTCTCATGGATTTTTGAGCGATGTGGTACTGACACGTAGTCAGTGGGTTCAACTTGAGTCCTTGTAGGGACTGTAATCTATCCGCGAGAGACCTTGTTTTTTTGAGGTGCCGTACTTGCAAGTCTCTTGCTCAGGAATGGGTTGCAGCTTTGCTTTCCTCTGAGTCTTGCTCCACATTTTATTTCACTGTGAAGCCGCTATAAACTTTTTGCTGGGCCACAGTTATTGTTTCAGTTTCTGGAACTTCTTGCTCCCGTTTGGCCACGTCAACTGGGTTCAAGCTGGCTTTTAGCGTGCTTTGGTGATGTGCTCAGGTGGAGCTTCAGTTATCATGCTGCTTTGCCCGGGGGGGACCATAATGGGTAATGACATTCCGCAGCACTTGAATTTATTGAACAGGCCTGCCAGAGTTATCTCTGCAGAGTTTCGATGCCTTTCCTCGACTTCGACGGTGCGTAAGAAGACCTTGGCAGTTGGTATGTAGTCGATGGCTCTGCTGTCAAACTTTCCTGATTTCTTCTGTCAATGAAAATTCTCTTCTTTAGTTCCTAGTTTCTCTTTTTAATCTTGAAATTTTTCCTTGTCTATCTGATTACTTCAGGGCCTCTTCGCAGTACTCCTTCATTTTAGCACATCTGTTTGAGAATGAAGTCATCCTGGAGGTGGACCTTCCTTCTCTCATGTTGAGGGTATCTGAAGTACTTCTTGAGAGATATCTGGAGATATGTAATCAGATTACCAATCAGTTTCTTTGCAAGTCCCGCTCCTCAGTGAGCTTGGTAGTTACTTTTGGAACACTTCAGGTCGTCTGGCAGCTCTGTTGGTCTCATAATGTGAGGCATCCAGTGCTCTGCGGAGTGTCTGAATCTGTTCTGAGATAGTCCAACTTCTATACGGACCACTGGTGACCTATCCCGTGTGAGGCATTAAAACTCATGCGCCAGAGTTGTGAAACTCTTGCTGGGAAGACTGTCAATCTGCTTCAGTGCTCCTCAGACTTCCGCTTAGAGCTAAGCCACCCATTTTGGGTCCAGATGGTCTGCTTACATCCATGGTGAAGTAAATAGAGCTTGCAGTATCTAGCTCGTCTTGAGATCTCCAATTCGGTCTGGCCGCAGAGGAAATTGCGAGCACAGTCTCTGTAGCTCAGCATTATTTTTCTCTCTCCCTTTCCATCTTCACAGAAGAGCTCACAGTCACGCCCTGGCAATTTTCAGGGCCATCTTCCAGGGGTCAGGATCGTATCATCTGGTCAGGCTCAAATTCCTAGGGATGGTTGGTTGAGGGTCGCTCACGTGTTGGCACCGGCAGACACTTTGCTGGTGGTGGTAACCGACTCTGCCTTGGGCCCTCTGGATATTAGGTGAACGTGGGACGAATTCTCCATTTTCTAGGTGCAGGGGTAACTGGGCGGTCCCCCTTTTTCTCCACAGGATCTGCGGAAGTGTGTCTGTTTACTCCCGGTAAGTGAGAGAACGCTTTTCTCTTTTCTTCCTTTTGATTTGGATAACACTTCCCTTCAGGGATACCTGGGGTCTCAATCTCATTTGAATAGTTTAGCAGCGTGGCACTGGATCCCCCGGACTTTTCTTTGCAACGTAATAGCGACGGAAATATTCGGTGATCCACATGCTTCACGATCTGTCTCTGCTGATAGTATTCGCTCAAACGGGAGCGGTCTGTTTGTTCGTGCAAGTTCAGGCACCCCCACCATCTGGGGTGTTTTGTGGGTGTGTGTGACTCGGTTGGGTTCACCAGTAAGAGATGTCTTCTCTTTATTGGACTGGAAGGGACACTCTTCCGTGGGGTAGGTTCATTAACAGGAACAGCTGCATGCTGTCTACATTTTTAGGCATAAGGTGTACCATTTCTTCCTGACCTCAGGAGGCGCGGGTAGTGCAGCTGTTGCCACTGTAGTTGTCTAGAACCCCAAGTAGTAGTTCTAAAGGTGGGCATATCCATGCATGTAGAGAGGTCGCAGCTCTCACAGGCATCTCCGTAGAATATCTGTTTCTGGATAAGTTTACAAATATCAGCAGGTACTGTGACATTGCAGTTTCTCTTATCAGGTATACAAGATGTGCAGGCTTGCTAGTAAAAAATGTCTATTTGCTTTACACATTTTCTTGCTAGGGGCAATCCTCCGCTTCAGCACGAGATTTGGTTCTGCCGAGTCAGGTCAATTACTCAGTTCACTCTTGGGGTATATGTTTCTCCAAGATATACGATATACGCAGATTTTACTTGCAGAAAAACATTATCTTGACAGTGACATTTTTTTCTTCCGGCAGGGGTGAACTCAATACACTCAGCCATTGGGCTTTGAAAACCCTTTTCCTTAAGGGCCAATTTTACACTACAGATGTGTTTTTTTGGCTAAAAATACCCATGCTTCAGAAAGTCTTAGTATCAATTTTCACACTTTTCTGATATACTCCATTCACAAAAGCTGGATAGCCCTATCGGAGAATTAAGAGAAGATATGTATGAGATTATTTATTAAACTCCAGTTTTGCAGCTAGATGGGGTGTGGACCCTTTGATCAATAATACCGCCCCAATGTATGAGTTATGTTATGAAGGTTACTCACCTCATGCAGTGCAGTGATAGTTGTGAGGGTGGCAGGTGATGGACAGTGCCTGCTCTGCAGTGAGCTAGAAGGAGAGGAAGAAAGAGCAAGGGGAGAGTGTATATATATTACAGCACTTACCCCCAGGGAAACACTGAGCTGCCAGGAGACTGAGCACATGTAAATGAGATGGACACACAGGAGACTGAGGACATGTAAATGAGATGGACACACAGGAGACTGAGGACATGCGCATCAGATGGACACACAGGAGACTGAGGACATGCACATCAGATGACACACAGGAGACTTGATGACATGTGCATGAGATAGACTCACAGGAGAAAATGCGCATGAGATGGACACACAGGAGACTGAGGACAGCGCATGAGAGGACTCACAGTGAAAATGCGATGAGATGGAACAGGAGAGAGGATATGCGCATGAGATGGACTCACAGGAGATTAGGGTTATGTAATGAGATGGAATCAGGAGATGGGACAGGAGAGGGATGTAGAGGACGCTGAGGACATGTGCATGAGATGGTCACAGGAGACTGGGACATGTGCATGGATGATGGGACCACAAAGGAGACTGAGGGTATATGCATGAGTGGAGGACATTCGGAGATGAGGAACATGTGCATGAGATGGAGACATGGAGACTGAGGACAGTGTGCATGAGATGGACTCACAGGAGATGAGAACATGTGCATGAGATGGAGACATTGGAGACTGAGGACATGTGCATGAGATGGACTCACAAGAGACTGAGAACATGTGCATGAGATGGACATGCAGGAGTCTGAGGACATGTGCATGAGATGGACTCACAGGAGACTGACGACATGTGCATGAGATGGACACGCAGGAGTCTGAGGACATGCGCATGAGATGGACTCACAGGAGACTCAGGATATGCGCATGAGATGGACTCACAGGACAATGAGGACATGTGAATGAGATGGGCTCACAGGACACTGACGACATGTGCATGAGACGGACTCAGAGGAGACTGAGGACATGTGCATGAGATGGACACAGAAGATTGAGGATATGTGCATGAGATGGACTCACAGAACACTGAGGACATGTGCATGAGATGGACTCAGAGAAGACTGAGGGCATGTGTATTAGATGGACACACAGGAGACTGAGGACATGCACATCAGATGGACACACAGGAGACTGATGACATGTGCATGAGATAGACTCACAGGAGAAAATGCGCATGAGATGGACACACAGGAGACTGAGGACATGCGCATGAGATGGACTCACAGGAGAAAATGCGCATGAGATGGACACACAGGAGACTGAGGATATGCGCATGAGATGGACTCACAGGAGACTTAGGGTATGTACATGAGATGGAATCACAGGAGACTGAGGACATGTGCATGAGATGGGCTCAGAGGAGACTGAGGACATGTGCATGAGATGGACTCACAGGAGACTGAGGACATGTGCATGAGATGGACACAAAGGAGACTGAGGGTATATGCATGAGATGGAGACATTGGAGACTGAGGACATGTGCATGAGATGGAGACATTGGAGACTGAGGACATGTGCATGAGATGGACTCACCATCCGAGGACGACGACATGTGCATGAGATGGACACAGCGAGGTCTGAGGACATCATGACGCATTGAGATGGACTCACAGGAGACTAGGATCTGCGCATAGATGGACTAACAGGACAATGAGGACATGTGAATGAGATGGGCTCACAGGAAAGACGATATGTGCATGAGACGGGACTAGCAGGAGAATGAGGACATGTGCATGAGATGGACACAGAAGATGAGGACATGTGCATGAGATGGCCAAATAACAACTGAGGAACATGTGCATGAGATGGACTCAGAGAAGACTGAGGGCATGTGTATTAGATGGACTCAGAGAAGACTGAGGACATGTGCATTAGATGGTCTCTGAGGACATGTGCATGAGATGGACTTTGAGGACATATGCATGAGATGGACTCAGAGGAGACTGAGGACATGTGCATGAGATGGACATACATGAGACTTAGGGTATGTGCATGAGATGGACTCAGAGGAGAGTGAGGAAATGTGTATTAGATGGACTCACAGGACACTGAGAACATGTGCATGTGATGGGCTCACAGGAGGCCAAAGTGGTGCAGTCCTGGGGCAAAATAAATCAGCGGCACTTCTTCTTGGATATAAATGGTGCAGTATTTAAGATCCCGACGATCAGTTTGATGTGAGGCCTCTGTAACCCTATTTGTTTTTTTACAGATTAACCTGAGCTCCTCATATTTCCTCCTAAACCTGACCCAATACCCCATTGCTCCATCACAGTAAATGGAACCACCACCTGCTCCGTCACTAAAGCATGTTACGTAGGTGGGACATTGAACAGCAGATAAGAACCACATGACCCAATTACAGTGTAAAGATTCTGATACAGCTTTCTTTGTATTTAGGATAGCCTTATGTGTATCCCAATGATGTTTCAATTCCCTCTCGTTCTCCATTCACATTAATGCTCTGTCTAAAAATGGTTGCTTCCCTCTACGCAACATTATCAACATCCGCCCTTTCCTCTGTCATTGTACTGCAAAAACTCTACTGCCTGCCCTTATCCTCTCCCGTCTGGATTATTGTAACATGCTAACACGTCTCTCTACCTTACAACTTCCTCCTTTGCAAACTATCCAAAATTCTGCAGCTAGAATCATTTCACTTTCTCCCATAACAGTCTCTATCCATCACCTCCTTAAATCGCTGTCCAGCTCCCCATCAAGTTTCAGAGCACCTACAAAGTTCTCCTTCTCACTTTCAAAGCTCTCCCCTCATCTGCTCCTCCCTACATATCAGCTTTCATCTCTCGTTTTGCCCCCACTCATCTTCTACCCTCTATCCATAACAGTCTCCTTTCTTCCCCCCGCTTTCACTTCTACTGCTCTCTCTTGCGCTAAACCCTTTTCCCTCACTGCTCCTGACCCGTGGAACTCCCTCACACTCAGTATACACTAAGGTCCGGTAACGGTGGGAGTGGGGGGGTTTTGAGTGTGCTGCGCAGGGCCGCCAACAGCGGGGGACAAAGGGCACTGGTGTCCCGGGCCCCGTGGGTCAGGGGGCCCCCTACGTGGCCGGGCGCCAGTTAATGAAATCATTTTTTTTTTAAAGTTTTAAAAAATGGCGACGATTCCCCGCGGTCCCGGCACGCATGCGCAGGGCCCGCTCCCCCCCTTCCCCAACGTGGGACGGAGGGGGAAGTAATAGCTCCTCTGTGGCCCTCTTCCCCCCCCAAGTGCGGGGACAGGATTCCTATGTATTTTTTATAATACAAGTTAGAGAATCCATCTGGGCCTGGAGCTTTAGCAGGTTTAAGGTTAACAACTACCTCTTTTAGTTCCTCCGCTGTGAACTCCTTACCAAGGAACTCCCGCTCCAACCTTGTCAGTTTTGGTAGGTTTGCTTTGGCTAAAAATTCGCCTAAAGCCTTACTTGTTTTAGCGTTATGCCGAACCTTCTGGCCATCGTATAGCTTTGCATAGTATGCCCTAAACTCCTCGACTATGTGTTTGGGATTGGCTGTTAGCTCTCCTGTCCTAGTCTTAATCGCATGGATTGTGTAGTTGTGTTGTTTATTGCGAATTTTCCTCGCTAGCATGGTATCTGGCTTGTTCAATTTTTCAAAAAATTTCTTCTTTGTCCAACTCAGTTCTTTCTCAGCCTGGGAAGTGAGGAGGAGGTTAAGCTCTATTCTTATGTCCTTCAACTCCTTCAATGTGTCTGCGTTCCCGGATTGGGTATGCTGTATAGAGAGCTCATGGAGCCTCTCCCTTAATGATTTTGTTTTAGCTTCCCTCCTTTTTTTCTTACCCGCTGCTATATTTATCAGGACCCCTCGCATAGTAGCCTTGTGAGCCTCCCACAAGGTGATGTGAGATTCCACACTGCCGGTGTTAGCTTTAAAGAATTGTGAGATCTCGTCTTTAATTTGTTGCGCGGTCTCTGGGATCTTTAATAAGGACTCATTTAGTTTCCAGTTTGCTCCCGGGCTGACCAGCCTGATTTGGGAGCACCTCAGCTCAATTGGTGCGTGATCGGACCATGAAATATCATGGATCCCTGAGTAGGTGATCTGGGGGACCAGTCTAGCTGACACCAGAAAGTAATCGATCCTGCTGTAACTGTCGTGTGGGTTTGAATAAAATGTGTAACTCCGCTCCCCAGGGTGTTGTTCCCTCCAAATGTCCACCAGCTGATTCTCTCTCATCCCCTGTCGGAGAGCCGTGACCCCTTCCGTTCTGTCTCTACGTTTTGTCTGTGTTCTGTCCAAGTCTGGGTCTAAACGTTTATTCAGGTCCCCTGCGAGTACTATGCTGCCCTCCGCGACCCTGTTTAGGAGTGTAAAGAAGGATCTGAAGAACTGTGGGTCGTTCTCGCACGGGGCATAGACCGAGGCCAGGATCAGTCTACTGTTTTGTGTTGTCCCCACCAAAATAAGGTATCTGCCCTCTACGTCTCTTTTAATTTTATCTATTTTGATTGGGAAACTATTATGCAGAAGTATAGCTACCCCCTTGTTCTTTCCTCTTGCTGATGCTAAATAAAACTGTCGGTACTGAGTGTCTAAAAACCTGGGGTCATGTCTGGCCCTAAAGTGGGTTTCCTGCAGAAACAGGACGTCTATCTTTCTTTTCTTATATTCAGAAAAGGCAACTCTCCGCTTCTGCGGGCTGTTAAAGCCTTTCACATTCTGAGATAACCAGCTTACGGACATTGTGATATGTGGATAGAACTGCTTACCCCATTCTGTACACAGGTGCGAGTGACTTTGCCGGATGGTGGCTGAGTTGCCGCTGGGCTGCGTAGTTCCAGTTGCTTTAGTGAGCGATCCGTGTGGGGGGTCGGGACAGGAGGGGGGGGAGACACTTACAAGTACATACGAGGAAGACACTACAACATCTAGTATAGACAACATCACAAACATCATCAAAAACAACATAGTTAACAACTGCTTTGAGCTCCTGCAAGACCTTGCAGGTCCGAGCTCATATGCCCGGGGACCCCGTACCCTTGCCTCCATCGCACAGTTCCTGCACGCAAGGTTCCGGTTCTGTATGAGGTCCACATTCTCCGGGACTTTCCCCACTGACCTAGATGTTCCCTGGTCAGTGCAGTCTAGGCCCATGCCTACTGCCAGGAGAGCGGGGCAGCCGCCCCAACTCCCTGCGCTATGGATCATTATGTCGTTCTAAACTAAATACTCCTATAATGTATGCCAGAGTATGTTCCTTACACCCAGCTATCCTAGAAAACCTGATTCTATAACTGTCTGTCCTGCTCCCAAACTTATAACCTTGTGTGTTAATGTAACCTACTGCGCTAACCATTTGCGCTTCAACTTGCCTAACTTGCCCCTTTAATATTCTGTTCCGCAGTCCGCTTTCTCCCCCCCCTCCCCCCTCCCCTCCTTGTGTTTAGCAACCCTCCTATGTGCCCTAGGATTCATATCTCTTCCTCCCCCCCGCCTTGCCCACGCATCCCGTTCTCCCTCCCACCCCTTCAGTTCTTCCGCTTTCCTCAGCTATCTCCTCTGCTGCTCTTACCTATCTCCCCCTGCGCTTCTATCCACTCTCCGTCTGCTGGTTATAGTGCCGCATCTTTGATCGATCTTCATACTTCCTCCCTCTGGTCCACTTCCCCGGATCCCCCCCCCCCCCTTGCGGGAGGTCAGGTCTCTCGGCCGAGGAATGCGTGTACCTCTGCCTTGAGACCTCACCATTCCCCGGCTCCACTTCCGGGTCGCTCCATCTGTGACGTCACGTCCGGTCGCCCGGCTCCTAACTTTGACGTCATTTCCGCTTGTCCTCGGATCGGGTAAGTAAGACCGCCTTCTTCCTCCTCTCCTCCTGTTGCTCCTCCTTGGCATCCACCCTTACCGCCCCCTTGTCTCCGCAGCAGTCCATTCGCGCCTTTTGCGTGGGCGCCATGATAACCCGCGAAAAGTCCCAGCTTCTTCTTCGGCACCACGATGGTTCCTCAGGCAGTTCAAAGAGGCGCCATCTTTTGACCATTGGCAGTATGTAACCCAGGCATTTTCTTGTCGTTCCCTGCGGTTGATTTACATGGGGACAGCGCAACAACATCACTTTAAACGGTGATAACAGAATTTAAACTTGAGCTTTTGCCTGCTCATTTCTCCCGTGGCAACCCCGGGGGTAACGACCCCTCCGGATCATCTGGAATATCACTGGGGGTCATCAGCCAGACAGGTTCTTCAATTCAGGGATTACTTTTTATTCTTGGCTTTTTTGCTCTCTGCAGCCCTGTTCACTTTTGACCAGGATGTCTCTGCCGTCGGGCGCTGCTCCGTGGGCGGCGGGAGCGTGTCCTTGACTCCCAGTGTTTTTAGGAGCGCTGCTCCTTCCTCCAGATGCCTCAGGCGGTGAGCCTTACCATCTTTAATGACTAGGAGCCCAAAGGGGAAGACCCACCTGTAGCGTATGCCCCTATCTCTCAGCACCTTTGTTAGGGGATGTAGGGCACATCTTTTATTAAGTGTAGTAGGGGATATGTCCTGGTAAACTGACAGTTTCACACCATCAAATTGAAGTGTAGGAGATGCCCTAGTGATTTTACAAACTCTTTTATTTTGAAGTAGTGTATACGCATGATGACATCTCTCGGGGGGTTGTTGGGGAGAGGCTTCGCTCGCAAGGCACGATGGCACCGGTTCAGCTGGAGGTCAGAAGGGGATTTATCTGAAAGCAGGGACTCCATCCACCTCCCCACGAAGTCCTCGATGTCCAGGACCTCCTCAGGTATGCCTCTTAACCTGATATTGTTTATTCTATCTCTGTTTTCCCCATCTTCCTGTTTCTCCTCTAAGTCCAACAACCTTTGTTTTATCTGGGCAAGCTCTTGTCCGGTGTGCTGGTGACATTCCATAGATACGTCCATTTGCTGTTCCAGCTCGTGGGTGCGTTCCCCTATCCCCTGGATATCTTTGCGCAGCCCGTCCATTTCATGCCTGAAAAAATCTTTTAAGTCTTTCAGAAATTGTGTCATATCTTTCCGTAGAACAGGCTGCATTGCTGCCTCTTCATCTGGGTCTCCCCGGCCGTGCGTGGAGTCCGTGTCGGAACTCCCGCTCGCAGACATGGCCGTCTCGTCCCTGGTCTTTGCCTGCTCTGTATGCCAAAAATAAGATCGCAGATCTAGGGACTTTCTCTTGGTGCTGTTTGTGGTGGCCCGAGTTATTGGCATAGCCGCCGCTTCAATGCTGCTGAGGGTATGTTTAGCGCTGAGTTTGGGTGGGTTTTTATTGTATTTATTTATATAAATGCGCTGGGGATCAGAGGAGCTCCCAGCTTAAGCTGCCATCTCCCAGTCCGTCACGCATGCGCCTCCACCTATCCCTTTTTAAGGGCTGACTCACTTCTTGAACCCTGACTATTGCTAGAAGGCAAAATCCCTATTTCAATGACCGTATTACACTTTGTGATAGGTAATTAAAGGTTTACCTGCTTCAGCAGTCTCTTGGGATTGGGGAAAAGAGTCCATCTGTGGTTTTTGTAAGTTTCAGTGCAGTGTAAGTTTCAGTGGTGTGTACACCTTTAACTCTGATCTCTGCTGCATGAGAGGTTTTTTTTTTTTTTTTTTTTCAAGTTATTTAGAATGTTTGTAGGCAAAAAGCATAACAAAAAAATTTCACATAAAAACTCCGATCCTTTTTAACTACAAAGACACCTCTTATCCCACTTCTGACACCATATGTAGACGGACGTTCACAGAGGTACACAATTGGGAGGCTTTATAAGGTGAAATTATAATAGGCTTTATTGTGCCTTTTCCTTCTCATCAGGAAATTACCCAAACACAGGGGGGGGAACAATGCTTCTATCCACTTGGGAGTATTTCTAGTGAAATCCCATGCACTTAATTCACATCTCCCTAGTCAAGCATTTCTCTCAGCCCCAAAACATATAGCATGAAAATAAGCAGATATAAGCAGTCTCTTAATAATGAAAGTCTTATCTGTTTATCAGCTGTAGAGTAAGCTTCTCTGCTCTCCTGGAACCGCACCCGTGCATGCACAGAAAATCAGCATCCAGGTTTAGAAGTCTTATTTGGTGTCTTGCAATCAGCTCTGCTATGTGGCTGGCAGAGCTCAAGACATGGTGTCTCCAAAGGTCAGCTCTCAGTCAGAGCTAAGGAGTCACTTCCTGTCTCAAAGGCAGGCTTTTTCTACCACCTGTAATCAGGCAGGTGGTGTTAGTTAATTTGCTACCAGCAGTTAACCACCACACTGCTAGATTAGAGGCACATTTGTGAACAGGGATAAGTCCCCTGTTACACACGCATTCTAAGTCAAACTTATTTGCATTTTGGCACTGAAATTGTATTTTGATTTTTAATTAAAAACATCACCATCACAAATACAATATCTGCGACAAAACAGTGACAAAAGACAAAGACGTTTCACTTAAAATGCGCGTGCTCAGCACATACACACTTTTTTTTAATCCATTCAATAAGTGCATCAATACAATCTGCACACTAACACGTGATTAGCTAAATTGCCAATCGATCCATTCTCCTGTGATCGATCGCTGAAGATTCGGCTAGGAGGGTTCTTTAAATCACGGTCAGTGCTGCAGAAGATTACCCAAGATGCAAAGTTCTGTGTGGAATATCATGTGACCAGGCAACACTAGATACAATTGGTGCACTGCTAGAGAGAGGGCAGAAGGGGCGTGCTACAGCCTGTCTGAGAAGAAGAAGGGGATGTGACTTTGTAAATGGTTGCTATAGAAACAAAAATGCTTGTTACATTAGAATACATTAAAAATGTCTTTAAAAATTGTTTGTTTGTTTTTTCAAAATAAATGCTACAAGTATTTTCTCATAGTACAGAACTGATCTATTTTTTTTTTTTTTTTTAAACACGTAGGATTTTGCTTGAACTGCAGCTTGAAGTCAAATCTTCGAACTCACCTCTTGAATGAAGCTCTTCAATAGCCTGGTCTCTGACCAACCGAGAACCTTACCAACCATTGTGGTCATCCACTGCACTTACCTGTAGTTACCTGCACTTACATGTACTTATCTACACTTACATGTACTTACCTGCACTTACATGTACTTATCTGCACTTACCTGTACTTACCCGCACTTACCTATACTTACCTGCACTTACCTACACTTACCTGTAATTACCTGCACTCCTTCCCCTGCTGTCTCTAAGTGTAATAACATATCACTTAGATTGCAAGCTCTCCGCGGCAGGATTGATGTTCATATAGTAGGACATGTTTATTGCACATATTGTGATATACTTCTCCGTATGTTAATGTTTATTGCACATATTGTAATATACTTCTCTGTATGTTAATGTTTATTGCACATATTGTAATATACTTCCCCGTATGTTAATGTTTTTGTACATTGTTGGCACTATATCAAGAACAACAATCACATCTGTAGCAAAAAATTGTTATGAATAAAGATTTCCCCCCTCCCCAAATAAATATTCTTTGCTGCCCCATTGGGATAGGAGACAAATTGTACAGTATTTATTTTCTCACTAAGGTGGGAAGAGAGAAATGTTGCAAATTCTACAAAAATGGGGAAACCCTGTTGAAGGAAAAGGAGTCTTTTTTTATACATCTTGTGGGATTTTCTGTGCCCAACGTTCGCAACCAGAGATTTTGGGGGGGGGGGGGAATAACCCATGTTTTGAATAAACAAAGAAATGTGAATTTATTTATGAACAGATCCATTTTTCTCCTGTTCTCACTCCCGTGGCCGCAGAAAAGACTGCGCGTTAAATATAAATACATCGTCAGATGTTATGGAGCCCAACAAGAGAAGGTCGGTGGTGAGAACGAGGCGACATCTGGCATGTAGATCCGGGATTAGGCAGCGAAAGTGTAGGGGCAAACACAGAAAAATACCCCAAATACTCTCTCTTTAGCCCCTATTTAATATGGCATGATGCCACTTCCCAGTGCCGGAGAAGAGCTCAGTTCCCTTCAAACAGGAGCCAAATCTTCCCCAGCATAGAGATGACTCCGCATAGCCCAGTAATTATATTCTCTCGCTGCTGAACAATAAACTCTGTTTGCCATACTCCAGTACACAAGGAAGAGTAAGCAAGATTTAGCTTGGGGTCATATTAATATGCATATAAATATATCCTCTGTAATCGTTGTTAGTGGGTGTTACATAGTTACATATGTCTCCTGTCTCATCTTTTTCAATAGTTTGGACAAAACGATCTCTCTGAGACCGTGAGAATAATGTAGCTGTGCAATTTGTCACCCGTTAGTATCTGCCGTGTCCTTACTAGTCGCCCGCGGGTCCCCTCAGGGTGTATCTACCAGAAACGTTTGTGACAGGGCAAATAAACAGCATAACATCCATACAAGAGAGCAGCACGAGGGGTGACTGGGATTCCCTCTCTCCCAACCTCACAGCGACACCAGTCACCCGAATTAGGGGCTCGGCGAATAAAGACGCTGACTCGGAAAACAATGACACGGGGCTTGAAGCAGGGGGAGCAGGTGTCGGCTCCTTGTGACCTTGGGCAAAGTCACTTTATCTCCCTGTGCCTCAGGCACCAGAAACATAGTGTAAGCTCTGCGGAGCAGGGACCCAAGTCTGGAAAAGTTCTATGTACAGCGCTGTGTATACTGTCAGTGCTATACAAGAGCGAAAAAAAAACAATTATTATTATTAGTTCTCACAAACAGACCCCAATTGTCACGTAAATTGCATGGAAATGTAATATTATAATGATTAAATACGGCAGAATCACAGATTTCTGTTACTACTAATGGGTCGATGTATCGTGATGAAACGCGCTCCTAAACATATACTATTCCGGTGCTGTAAATCGGGGGTGCTGCCCGGTAAGGTCGCTGACCTTCGGCCGGTGCCACAGGTGGGGGAAACGAAAGGGGAAAGGGGAAAGGTGGGTGCCACCACGACGGTGAGGGTAAGCGGAGGCCGAGGGCACCGTGCGGGTTCATGGGGCAGAGAGGACCACATAGGGTATATTTGGGGAAGGTTGGAGGTGGCTGGCGCTCGCTCTTCCTTTAGGTGCTTCCCCTATGTTACAGGGTATGTCTGTCTGTACCTGTTTCTCTCCACATGGTGTATCTACTATATATTTGTGAAATCACTGTATGTCTGCGTCCCAAGGGTCAATCGCATTGGACCTTGGGCCTGTCACTCCTGCTCAGGCCATGCCCGCCCCCGCACACCTCTCATTGGCCTACGTCCAACACCAATGCCACACTGTCCCACCCCTCACTGACTCTCATTGGCCTGCGTCCAATGCCCGCCCCCGCACACCTCTCATTGGCCTGCGTCCAACACCAATGCCCTAATACTTCCACACTGTCCCACCCCTCACTGAGTTTTGGGAACGCTTTGCTTTTGCAACACCTAATCCTCTAATCCTCAACCTGCTCTGGGGCCACGCTTCACAGCTATCAAAACCTTCATGTCTGCTACCACAGACTGCCGAATCAGGTACAGCAGTGTTTCCCAAACTGTGCGCCGCGGCGCCCTGGTGCGCCGGGCTTGGCTAGAGGGGCGCCGCGATCAGGGCCGCCAGCAGCGGGAAACAAGGGCTGCTAGCTCATTTAAAAAAAAAAAAAAAAGTGAACAGGGATAAGTCCCCTGTTACATACCTCCCCTGTTTGTGGAAAGCTCGGGCTTACCACTGCCAAAGCCCATCCTTCCACTCTCATTCTAGATATCTCTGTGACTTGAATGAGAGTGGATGGAGGAAGAGAACCCTCAGTCCTGTTGGGATTGGAGCCCTTTCTCCAGTTTATTCGTTTCTCCTCCTGAAGGTGTTTGAGATCAGCACCCCTCATTCGCTCGAGGAGGACTTTCTCCAAGTATAGTCTTTTTTCTGCATGCGCGGTCATGAGATTTCCCTTGCGTCGGGTGCTCGTCTTATTGTAGGCATACTGTATGGCAGTAGTTGCAGAGCGTTTAAAAACAGCCCCTTTTAGATTAAGTTGCAATTCCACACCCCCTTCCAGAGAATGTCCCATCTTTTCAGCTTCATCAGCTAAGGATTCTTCTGGTTTTAATTCAGCACGTGTACCTTCTTTTGTTGCCTGCTGGGTGGCTGAAGGTTTTGCTAGTGCTTGTGGTGGTTCAAATTTTGCAACCTTGTCTTTTAGATGAGTGGTATTCCCATCTCTCACTATACCCTTGTCTTCATGGATTTTTGAGGCTGTGGGATACTGACACTTAGTCAGGGTCAATACTTGTCCTTGTAGGACTGTAATCTCATCCGCGAGAGATCCCTGTTTTTTGAGTGCGTCTTGCAAGTCTCTTCTCAGGGAATTTGTCTGCATGCTTTGCTTTCTCTGAGCTTGCTTCCACATTTTTATTTCACTGTGAAGCCCTATAAACTTCTTTGCTTGGGCCACAGTTACTTGTTTCAGTTTCTGGACCTTCTTGTGCTCCCTTTTGTGCCACGTCACCTGGGTTCTAAGCTTGGCTTTTAGCGTTGCTTTGGTGATGCTCAGGGTAGCCTTCAGTTTCTCATGCTGCTTTGCGGGGACATACTGGGTAATCAGACATTCCTGCAGCACTTGAATTTATTGAACAGCCTGCAGATTGTCTTCCTGCAGAGTTCGCTGCTTCTCCTCGGCCTTCTCGAGGTGCGTACGCAGACCTTGCAGTTGGTTCTGTAGTCGATGCTCTGCGTCAAACTTTTCCTTGATTTCTTCTGTCAACTGAAAATTCTCTTCTTTCAGTTCTAAGTTTTCTCTTTTTAATCTTGAATTTTCTCCTTGTTCAGTCTCTGTATTCTTCAGGGCCTCTTCGCAGTCCTCCTTCCATTTACGCACATCTGCTTTGAGAATGACAGTCTCCTGGCGTGAGACTTCCTTCTCTATGTTGAGGGTCTGAAGCTCCTTCTGAGAGACTTTGAGATCTGTATCAAGATTACCAATAGTTTCTTTAGCAATGTCCAGCTCCTCAGTGAGCTTGTGTAGTTCCTTTTTGGAAACTTCCAGGTCTGTGCGGCAGCTGTTGGTCTCATAATGTGAGGCATCCAGTGCTCTGCGGAGTGTCTGAACCTCTTTCTGAGATACGTCCACTTCTATCCGGACACTGTTGACCTCCTGTTGTGAGGCATTCAACTCTATGCGCAGAGTGTGAACCTCTTGCTGGAAGACTGTCATCTGCTTCAGTGCCTCCTCATACTTCCGCTTTAGCGTAGCCACCATTTTGTCAGATTGGCTCTGCTTTACATCCATGGTGGAAATAGTAGCCTTTGCAGTATCTAGCTCAGTCTTGAGATCCTCCAATTCGGTCTTGGCCGCAGAGTAAATTGCGAGCACAGTCTTCTGTAGCTCAGCATTATTTTTTCTCTCCCTTTCCAATTCTTCACAGAGCAGATCACAGTCACGCCTGGCAATTTTCAGGGCATCTTCAGGGCTGGTCAAGGGATCGTCACTCACTGGTTCCGGCTCAACTTCCCTGGGATGGTTGGTTGAGGGTTCCTCACTGTTGGCACCGGACAGACACTTCTTTGGGGTACCCGACTTCTGCCTTGGGCCCTCTGGATATTCGGTTAACCGTGGGACGAATTCTCCATTTTCTCTAGGCTGCAGGGTAACTGGGTCCCCCTTTTTCTCCACAGGATCTGCGGACGTGTCTGTTACTTCCACGGTAAGTGAAGAACCGCTTTTCTTTTTCTTCCTTTTTGATTTGGATAACACTTCCCTTCAGGGATACTGGGGTCTCAATCTTCATTTGAAGTTTTAGCAGCGTCACTGGATCCACCCGGCTTTTCTTGCAACTGTAATAGCTGACGGAAATATTCGGTGATCCACTGCTCCCGCTCTGTCTCCTGCTGATCATATTCGTCATCAAAGGGAGCGGTCTTTTCTGTTCGTGCCAAGTTCAGGCACCCCCACCATTCTTGGGGTGTTTTGTGGGTGTGACTCGGTTCGGGTTCCCCGTAAGAGATGTCTTCCTCTTTATTGGACTGGAAGGGACACTCTTCCGTGGGGTAGGGTTCATTACAGGAACGCTGCATCTTGTCCTCCATTTTTAGGCTATCAGGTGTCATTTTCTTCCTGACCTCAGGAGGCGCTATTGCAGCTGTTGCCACTGTATTTGCTAGAACCCCCAATTGTAGTAGTTCTAAAGGTGGGCATATCCTGCATGTAGAGGTCGCAGCTCTCACAGGCATCTCCGTAGAATATCTGTTTCTTGGATAAGTTTTACAATATCAGCAGTACTGTGCATGCATTTTCTCTTATCAGGTATACAAGATGTGCAGTTGCTAGGTAAAAAAGTCTATTTGCTTTACACCATTTTCTTGCTAGGTGCAATCCCTCCGCTTCAGCAACAGAATTTGGTTTTCTGCCTGAGTTCAGTAATTTTCAGTCTCATCTTTGGGTATCTGTTTTCTCCCAAGATATACAGTATATAGGCAGATTTTTACTTGCAGAAAAACATTCTTTGCAGTGGACTATTTCTTTAATTCCCGGCAGGGTGACTCAACACTCAGCAATTGGCTTTGAAATACCTTTTTCCTTTACAGGGCAATTTTACACTCAGCATTTGTTTGCTAAAAATACCCCTGCTTCAGCACAGTCTTTGTATCAATTTTCACACTTTTCTGCATATACTCCATTCACAGCTGGTAGCCCTATGCGGTGTGGCAACCTTTATTTGCAAAATCAGTACCACTCATGGGTCACCATATGTATTCACTGCTTCAGCGAAACTTTTGAAAACAACAAACACCTATCCCTTTTTTTTTCAACTTTTTATTTTCATCCTTTTCCAAGTATACAGCAGTGTGAAAACATTTTTTGGCCCATATTAGCTGAAGTTGCCACATTACTTGCTTATTCTTATACACATGAAACATAGACTCAGGGGGGGAGGGTAGTGACACATTGGGGAAAACACATGTGGGAAGGGGGGGGGTGACACGGCGGGGGGGCAAAGGTAGGGTAGGGGGTATGGGTAGGGGGGGTTGACCCGTATTCCATGTCTTCTTGCATCCCTTTGGGGCGTTCGGTTCGTGCTGTAGCACCCTGGATTGTGCGGTTCCTGCCACGTCACCTCTCTAGGCTGTGTCTAGGGCTCGTCCCCACTACACTGTCATCTGGAATGCGTCGAAGGAGAACTCACCTTTCATTATTACAGCCAAATGGTGGCATTACTCACCCCTGTGATGTCAGCCTGTGCCAGCCAGGGGAACCAGACTTTTTGAAAATTTGCGCCAGTGTCGTTGACCAAACTTGTCAATTTCTCCATCTGGCAAACGAACCAAATTCTGTTCCGAATCTTTTCTACCGATGGGGTTGTGTTTTGCTTCCACAATGCTGCCGTTTCGCACCTCACCGCTGTCGCAAAATGAGCGACCAATTTGTTCCCTGCTCGCGACAAGCCCTCCAGAGGCCTATTTAGGAGAATTAGCCAAGGATCTAGAGGAATTTCGAGGTCCAAGATCCTCTCCAGCCAATTCTGAACCTGTTCCCATATTGGGCGCAGTCGAGGGCAAGACCACAGCATGTGCAGCAGGTCTCCGGGCTCTCCACATTGTCTAGGGCACAAGGGGGAGTAACCCGCGACAAATGTTGATAATCTAACTGGAGTGAGATACCACCTCATTAATACCTTATATGAGTTCTCCTTCAACGTCATGCAAATTGATGTTTTTGCTGTCGCCTCGAGTATGTCTGTCCAGTCTTCGTCCTCTA
This sequence comes from Ascaphus truei, assembly GCA_036426205.1. Taxonomy (NCBI): domain Eukaryota; kingdom Metazoa; phylum Chordata; class Amphibia; order Anura; family Ascaphidae; genus Ascaphus; species Ascaphus truei. The sequence continues at coordinate 1,569 of WSYH01005691.1, read as the reverse complement.
AAGTCTCCCCTAAGTCCCTCTCCCAGTGGGTCATGTAGTCAAGACGCGTGTTGGGGCCGATCCCAGGATCGACTATCTCTCTGTACAACCTAGATGTAAGTCCCAAGGTGTTGTGCCCTCGTGCACAGAGCGATTCGAAATTCGTCACTTTAAGACGGTTCTTGTATTTGGTGTAAAATGCCCGGATCTGGAGGTATCTAAAAAATTCTGTGTTGGGGATGCCTTTGTCAGCCTGAATTTGCGTGAATGTTTGGATCGTGTGTATGCCCTCCAGATCCCTCAACCTCCCGTATCCCTTCTGCTTCCAAACTATAAAGTGTCCCTCTTCCAGCCCTGGAGCAAAATCAGGGTTGCCGAATAGTGGTGTCATCAGGGAGTATCGCTTGGTTAAGGCGCACTTAAATTTAGTGGCTTCCCAAATCGAGAGTGAGTTAGCCATTGAGGATAGCGGTCTCGAGATTTTCTTTAACCTAAGTTTTGGATACCAAATCAGATTCTGAATGTCCAATGGGGCACACAGCTCGCTCTCCAGCTTCACCCACCTACGGCGCTCAGGATCTACGTGCCAATGGATAATTTGGCTTAATTGGGCCGCTCTGTAATATGAGAACAAGCAAGGTACCGCCAGTCCGCCTGCTGTTTTGGGTTTAATCAGTGTTTTTGCTGGTATCCTAGCTTTCCTATTGTTCCAAATAAATTTAAAGATCTGAGCCTGCAAGTCACTTATCTCCGCTCTATCTATGGGTATGGGGAGTGTCTGGAAAAGGTATAAGAGTCTGGGTAGAAGGTTCATCTTTACGCTACAAATTCTTCCAATCCAGGAGATACCGAATGTCGCCCACTCCTTCAGCTCCTTTCTCAAAGATTGCAAGAGTTTGGGATAATTTGCCTTATATAGTGATTTGACCTCCTTCGTGAGATTAACTCCCAGGTATTTAATCATTTTGGGTTGCCAATTCAGATTGAAGTTAATCTCTACTAGTTTTTCGGTAGTTTTGGGGAGGTTCAGGCTTAGCGCCTCTGATTTTGATTGGTTGATTTTAAACCCCGAAACTGAGTTAAATTTGTCCAGGAGGTCAAAGAGGTTGGGTAGGGAGACTACGGGCTTTGACAGTGTCAGGATAACATCATCGGCGTATAACGCTGTTTTGTACTCCTGAGACTGTATGTGGATTCCGTGATGTCTTTATTACTGCGAATATGATTTGCAAGTGGTTCCATGCATAGGGCGAACAACAGTGGCGAAAGTGGGCAGCCCTGTCTTGTACCACTTTTAATTTGCAGCGAGTCTGACGGGTACCCTTGATGGATTACCCGCGGTGTTGGATTTGTGTACAGCGCTTTGATTGCCCGTATCACCGTGTCCCCCATTCCAAATGCTGCAAGCGTGGCATCCAGGTATGGCCAGTCGATTCTGTCAAAGGCTTTTTCTGCGTCTAAGCTTAAAATCATCCCCGGGATCTTGTTGGCATTTATGTAATCTATAGTATCAATTATCCTTCTAGTATTATCGGCCGCTTGTCTACCTGCGGTGAAGCCAACCTGATCTGGGTGAATCAGCCTAGGCAG
>WSYH01005690.1:29298-42731 GCA_036426205.1 Ascaphus truei | reverse complement strand
CATATACATTCTGCAAATGAATGTGAACAATATCATTGCAAGCAAAATACAAACACTTCCAAACAAGTCAACTATTTTAACCAATCAAGTAAACAAAAATCAATTAGCAATCATTATTTACATCCCTAAACAATTGACAGTCCATCCCGAACAATGAAACAATTAACTAATTCACGCCTCGAGCAGAACAATTCAGCATGTGAAAAAAATATAAGTACCAACCGGGATACAAACTTTAAAACCAAGTCTAGCCTTACCTCCCTCAAACACATAATACAATATCAACAATTACATCTATCTAATTTTAAAATACTTTAAACACACATTTAAGCATAGCTGCATAGACAAATTAATTTAAAACACATGAAAGAAAGCTTTTAAAACAACATAATTTCTTACCCTGTATGTATATATCTCTCAAGACATATATACATATATATATACAGTGGCAAGAAATGATATACCACAAAAAAATAAAATACACATGTTAAAAAAGCTTTTAAAAAAATTAACAAGTTAAATAAAATACATTTCTTTAGTTCACTTACCATTACTTGCCCCCACCGACTCCCGTTGCGCAGCTTACTCACGAACCAATCCACAAACAGGAACCCATAAAATAAAAAACCATAAAATAATAAACATTAAACTAAAAATCCAAATCAATCCACGGGTCTTCTACTTGTAATCCATCTTTATCTTCATCTGTATTCTTCTTTCTTCTATCTTCTTCCGGGCGGGGCGGGGTCTTCTTTCCATCTGCGGCCACGTCCTGGCCTTCTTTCTTGTCCGGAGGTCCTTCCTCCGCGGCGTCTGGCTTCAAAATGAGACGACATAGGCTTTTAAAGGCCTATGACGTCACATTTTCGTCATATGGTTCCCATGGCCCTGATTGGGCCGTGAAAACCATGTGTTTTGGCCGATAAAAATAAAAATGATGACGTCACTTAAAGGCAATGAAAGCACAGCCAATCAGAATGGCTTTGCTTCAATTGCCTTTAAGATGACGTCATGAAAAGACACATGGCCGCCCTCACATGGTATGGTAGCCAATCAGAGCGTGGGAACTCCATCCCTACTCTGATTGGCTCTAGTATACCATGTGACCGAGGCTTGGGGGGGTAAAAGGATGTGACGTCATTGAAAGCTTGTCACATGGTACTAGAGCAAATCAGAGCGTGGGAACTCCATCCCTACTCTGATTGGCTGTAGTACGTCACATCCTTTTTCCCCCCAAAGCCTCTGTCACATGGTATACTAGAGCCAATCAGGTTTGTTCCATGGTTCTGCGTGGGACCTCTGGAGACCACCTGTGGTTTCCTCGGGTATCCCACGGGTACCAGGCTGGTGGTTCCACGGGTGACACATGTGGGGATGAAGCTGTGTGGTCCCACTTCTGTGGGGGCACCGCTGACCAATAGTCTGCGGGGATGAAGCTGTGTGGTCCCACTTCTGTGGGGGCACCGCCAACCCGTAGGTGCGGGGATGATGATGTGTGGTCCCACTTCTGTGGGGGCACCGCTGACCCGTAGTGAGCACCTGTGAGTTCCCCAGACCCCCATGGGAACCACCCGAGGCCCCGCAGACACCTGTGGGTTAACCCCTTAATGACTGTAGCAGTTAATAACTGCTATGGTGATTAAGGGGTTAGGGGACATTACTTTGGATGTTTTAATTTTTGTGTCTGTTTTGCAGAAGCGGAGGGGCCATGGCCAGGATGGGGGGGGGGGGTAACGGTATGTGGGTAGGGGGTGAGGGTGGTTAGACCTCACAGTATGCACATTGGGTCCCCCCCTCCCCACATTTACATACACTGCACTCACAGCAATACAGGCAGAGAGATTTAACAGAAACATTAGGGGGGAGGGGGCTTTAAACAGATTACACTCAAGGCAGGGAGATACAGGGGATGTACTGTACTGTATGTTGTTTATTGCAATACTTCAATGTATGTACAGTTTAATGTTTTTTACAATTAGATAGATGTAATCCTTGGTATTGTAAGGGTTAGCGTTGGTTTTAAATTTTGTATTCTGGTTGGTACTTATGTATTGATTTTTGTTTACTTGATTGCTTAAAATAGTTGACTTGTTTGGAGTTATCTGTATTTTGCTTGCAATGGTATTGTTCACATTCATTTGCAGAATGTATATGGTGCATAGATTTTATGCATCATAAATACAATGTAAATGCAATGTATTGATTGGAATGTGAGGTTTTTCTTTGTCATTTGATGATTAAGATTGTAAGATCAGTTAGGATTATTAAAGGAAATTCATTGTAATGTAGTGTGTCTGTATGGAGAAGTGTTATTTGTAGGACAGTATGGTTTTGATAACCCTTCTACATTTATTTGTATATTGGTTCATCATGTGTGTGTATATACTGTATATATATATATACATATATATATATACAGTATATGGGGAGAAGGAGTGGCTCAGTGAGTAAAGACACTGACTGATACTGAGATTGCTGCAGGGGAGCCTGATTCAATTCCCAGTGTTGGCTCCTTGTGACCTTGGGCAAGTCACTTTATCTCCCTGTGCCTCAGGCACCACAAATATAGATTGTAAGCTCTACGGGGCAGGGACCTGTGCCTGCAAAATGTCTCTGTAAAGCGCTGCGTACAATTAGCAGCGCTATACAAGAACATGCTATTATTATTATTATTATTATATATACAGTATATATATATATACAGTATATATATGTATAGGGATTGTTCTTATATATATATACTGTATATATATATATTTATATATATATATATACCTATATATTTATTTATCTTCATGTATTTATTTAGATTTATTTATTATTTGTATATTGGTTCATCATGTGTGTGCTGCTGTGCGTGAATTTTTTTTATTGTGCGTAGCGGGGGTGGGTGAAGGGGGTGTTTGGCCCTTGGTGTGAGTTTAGGACTTGCGGGGGGGTTGCGGGTGCACTTAACCCCTTCACGACCATAGCAGTTAATACCGCTACGGTCGTGAAGGGGTTAAGTGCACCCGCTACCCCCCCGCAAGCCCTAAACAACCACCGTTCACGCACAGCAGCCCCACAATTAATAAATAAATCTAAATAAATAAATAAATACATGAATATAAATAAATACATTTAAATACATTTTTATTCATAGTGTAGATGTGCAGAGGGTCTCCGGAGCTGAACCGCTTTGGTATTAGGTCTGGGGACCCCCTGCTCCTTGAGATACAGGCCCCTTTAGGGGGTGCCGGTATCCCTCTGCTTGGTTTACATGCCACGGTCACGTGATCGGGACCTTTAAATGCAGAGGGATACCGGCACCTCATAAAGGGGGTGTATCTCGGGAAGCAGGGGGTCCCCGGACCTGAAACCAATGCGGTTCAGCTCCGGAGACCCCCTGCACATCTACACTATGAATAAAAATGTATTTTAAACAATTTTTAATGTGCCGATGTTTGCGCAGAGAGAGCAGCGGATCTCTCTCTGCTGCAAACACATCTCGCCAGGGGACGGCCTATAGTATCATTGATGTGCATATACAGTACTGTATGTGTACAGTACTGTATGTTAGGGGTTATAGGGGTTGTTGCTATACAGTATATATACGGTATATATATACTGCATTACAATTCATGAATTTATGCCATCTGGCGGACACGCGAAGCATTGCAGCCTATTAAATCCTGAACCATTTTCAATTAACACATCAACCGCGCGTCAGCCGGGCATGATCCCTGGCTGGGAACGCGGCATGCTCCGGATGAACAGCGTGGCATTCCAGGAACATGGCAGGTAAAAGCCGGTGATTTGTTCGAATAAAAGCTGCCGCAGCAGTATACTCTATAATACAACACTTATACTCTATAATACAACACTTATACTCTATAATAAACACTTATACAGGCAGTCCTCGTTTTACAACGCTTCGCTTTACAACGGAAGGCTTATCCAACGCTATGCAATGCATACCTATATTCATTTTTACAACGCCAAAATGGCTTATCCAACGCTCTTACGATGCTTTGCAACGTTGTGTATGTGTGTATATATATACAAATTCACATAAACAACGTTGCAAAGCGTCGTAAGAGCGTATATATATATGTTATTACTTCTACATTGTTTGATATGACCAAATCCAGTATTGCCCTCTCCTGGTTGGTTCCGCAATAATTTGGGTCATATAATTGTCTTTAAGCACCCCCAAAAACCTGTTTCCTTTTGTTGTAACGCTAATCTCATTGCCCCAGTCTATGTCTGGATAATTAAAATCCCCCATTATGCAAACATGACCCAGTTTTGATGCCTTTTCCATTTACAAAAGTATTTTAGCTTCCTCAATCTCACAGATATTTGGTGGTTTATAGCATATTCCCACAAACATTTTCTTAATACTTTTAACACCACTGCTAATTTTTATCCACAAAGTCTCTACATTTTCATCATTCCCTTCATAAACATCATCCCTTATAATAGGTTTTAGATCCAGTTTAACATATAAACATATTCCACCTCCCCTTCTATTTGTTCGATCCTTCCAAAAAAGAGAATAACCCTCTAAATTAACTGTCCAGTCATGAGTTTCATCCCACCATGTTTCATTAATGCTTATGATGTCATACTGCTCCCTTGCAGCTATTAATTCAAGCTCCCCCATTTTATCTGTCAGGCTTCTTGCATTAGCAAGCATGCATTTAAGTTTTTTTTCAGTCTGTACTGTTATCTTATCTGCTCCTTCCTTTCTGCGCCCACTTGGTTTAGTCTTTAGAAGTTTTCTAGTATTATCTGTATTTACTATGGGTGTCTCACTGCGTGTCAAACTCTCACTTGCCCCCATTCTACCTCCATACCATCTTGTATCCTCCTCTATTCCATTTAGTTCATTATCTGTTTCATTCCCCTCCCCCCTCCATCCTAGTTTAAAATCTCCTCCAACCTTTTTAGCATTCTCCCCCCTAGCACAGAAGATCCCTCTTCATTGAGGTGCAATCCGTCCCTAGAGTATAGATGGCACCTCTCAGAGAAGGTGCCAATAATATATAAAAATATGCCTATAATATATATTATCTCTAACTGTGCATGCAATGTCTTGTATACCTTGTTCACTTATGTAACTATGTACTGTTCCATGTATTATTTGTAATCTTAACTCTATACCCAGGACATACTTGAAAACGAGAGGCAACTCTCAATGTATTACTTCCTGGTAAAACATTTTATAAATAAATATACCGTATAAGAACAGTTTTTTTTTTAGGTGTTTAGGCCTTCCTAGCTGTGGGTGGACTTAACCCCTTCATCTACCCACCCGCAAGGTTTAAACACCCATGCTTGGGGCTAATACCCCCTTCACCCACCCCGCTACCCACAATACAAACAATACACATAGCAGCCCCACTACCCACCTCCCTCACCCACCGCCCCCTAACACATACAGTACAATAATGGGCAAAATAACTATTATCCACATATGGATAATAATGCATTTGCCCATTTAAAATACAACATTAATCAGCATAAATAAAATAATTAAATCTTGCATTCATCTCTGCCAGGCTGCCACGATGAAGGCCACCCTCATCCTCATCCCGTCCAGGTCCTCCAGTGCTGCAAACAATAAAGTGTATTAAAAAAAGAGAATCTACTGTCCCCTAACCCCTTAATCACCTTGGTGGTTAGTAAACGCTAGAGTAATTAAGGGGTTAACCCACCCTCCCCCACTACCCACCCAGGAGGCCTAATCACCCATCCTTGGGGATAATACCCCCTCACCCATCCCCGCTACCAACAATAAAAAAAAAACACACAACAACCCTTCTACCCACCTCTTAGGTCCCCAATAACCCACTATAATATTTAATAAACGCCAATACACAACCCATCCACCCCCTGTGCCCCCACATGAAACCAATATTTATTTTTTTACACACAGGATTAATACCACAGGCCAACGGGGGTCTCCAATGGTCCCCATGGATATTTGCAAGATCCATAGTGCACCCCGGTGGGTGCCCCCGGGTGTCTGGAACCCTCAGGTGGTCCCCGTTAGGCTCTGAGGGCCCCCAGATGGTCCCCGCGGGTATCTGGGGGTCCCTGGTTCATCCCCAGAGGTGTCTGGTGGCCCTCGGGTGATTTCCACGGGTGTCTGGGGGCCCTTGCGTGGTACCCACGGGTGTCCACGGTCTCTCGGTTGTCCCCGCGGGCCCCGGGGGCCCCCACAGCTGTGAGGCCCCCGGTTCTTCCCCGCAGGTATCCCCTGTGGGTCCTCAGGTGGTCCACGTGGGTGTCCGGGGGTCCTCGGGTGATCCCTGTGGGTCCCCGCTGGCCTGCGGTACCATTCCTGTATTTTAAAAAATAAAACATGTCCTACATTTCAATAAATACACCCCCCCACTACAGTAATGGGTAAAATAACTATTATCCAGATATGGATAATAGATTTTTTGCTTATTATTAACACAACATTAGCCATGAAGCATAAATAAAGTAAATAAAAACTGTTCTACTTACCCCATGCAATATGAAGGGCGTCCTCGTCAGCTTACTGTAGGTCCATGTCCTCCGTTGCCAGAAAGTATACATAGCAAAATACAAACTAATGGCCCCTAGCCCCTTAATCAACTTAGCGGTTAATAATTGCAAAAGTAATTAAGGGGTTAACCCACCCTCTACCACTACATGCCCAGGAAGCATAACCACCCTCCCCAGGCAACTACCCCCACCCTTCACCCATTCATTGTTACAGTGTTATTATATTATATTATATGGGCATGATTTACCAATATACCAAGAAATGGTGAAGGATTAAAAAAAACAGGCCCAAATAAAAAACATTACATTGCCAAATCAAACACAGCACATATCAAAATAAAATACAGCACATATCAAAATAAAACACACCACATAGCAAAATAAAATACATCACATAGCCAATTAAATAGATAACAAATGCCAATAAAACAATTGAATGGCACAGTGGGTACATGATTACTATATCATATGGGCATCATTTAACACTATGCCAGTCAATTGTCAACCTAAAAGAAACAAGATCCAATGCCATCCAAACAATCAAAAAATAAAAACAAATCAAGAAGTAAACCGAACTAAATTACCAACAATTAATCCAATCCAAAATAAAGACCACAATTCACAATTAAAACACCAAAACAAAACCATTATTGTAATGCCTGTATGCCCGCAGACCTGGCCAGTCCCCAGTACTGAGGTGGGTAAGTGTATAACACGCACCCACAGCAGTGAGGGCGAGCCCGGAGTATGGTAAGATGCGTTGCTGGGCCTGGTGAGAAAAGGGTTAATGAAATACTTGCTGAGTCCAGGGTGCCAGAAGTCGGAGGGTAATGTCCAAGAGCCTAGGGTCAGGGGCAGGAGAAAGCAGTGTACTGCTGCGGCAGCTTTTATTCTTACTAATAACTGGCATGTACCTGGCATGTTCCTGGAATGCCACTCTGTTCACCCGGAGCATGCCGGGCTCCTTTTGCCTTCCCAGCCAGGCGCATTACACGGCTGACGCGCGGTTGATGTGTTAATTGATAATGGTTCAGGATTTACTAGGCTGCAATGCTTCGCGTGACCGCCAGATGGCATAAATTCATGAATTGTAATGCAGTATATATATGTATATGTATATATATATATATACTGTATAACAACAACCCATATAACCCTTAACATACACAAAAAGTACTGTATATACACATCAATGATACTATAGGCCGGGGGGGGGAGATGTGTTTGCAGCAGAGAGAGAACCACTGCTCTCTCTGCGCGCGGAACCACGGAACAAACCCTGAATGTAAAAAAAATAAACCTGGCCTATACATTCAATACATACACCCTCCCCCCAACACCTACAGTACAGGGGGGGTCGGGAAGCCAGGCGGGAGGGCAGGAGTTGCTGGGGGGATTGAGGGCCAGCCGCGCAACCACACCAACCTCCCCGATGGGAAACTTTGCCTGCCCCTCCCCCGCGTGCGCCCCCCTCTACTTCCCGCCCAGGCTGCAGCCATGGGGACGGTAGTCAGAGCTGCCAGCCTGCCCTTCTTTCCGGCTCCCATTACCATGCCTGTGCGGGCGTCAAAAGGAGCGTGGGACGGAGGGGAAGCGCCTACCTTGCTCCTCCAGCCCTGGGCAGCAGCCGCGGGGACCCCCACAGCCTACCTCCCGCCCCGGGCAGCAAGCGGGGACGGGTGCAGGGGGGAGGGGCTGACCCAGAACTGCAAGCCGCCCCTCTTCCCCGCGAAAAAATTCATAGAGCCGCAGCACGGGTCGCCAGAGGCCTAAATCCAGTCTCCATGGGTGGGCGGGCGACCGGATTTGTTGAACACTGAAAAAAAAATAATATATATATATATATATATACAGTGTTCGACAAACCTATACATTTGCTCGCCCCGGGCGAGTGGATTTAACATAGTGGTGAGCTCCTATTGGCCCAAGCATCACACGTTTGGTACTAGGTGGCGAGTAGATTTTTTTGGTCATAGATTACAGTGAAGGCAGGGAAGCTTCACACACAATAGGGGGAGGGTTTTTTACATAGATTACAGTGAAGGCAGGGAAGCTTCACACACAATAGGGGGAGGGGTTTTTACATAGATTACAGTGAAGGTAGGGAAGTTTAAAACACACAATAGGGGCTGGGGTTTTTACATAGATTACAGTGACTGCTATTGAGCACCTGGCTGCAGTCAAGATTGCAGAGACCAGTCTACTCATGGGTGGGGATAGGTCGTCAAAGGGTTTACTCAGCACCAGTGACAGTGGATCTAGGGGGAGAGAAATTCCCGTTGTCTCATAGAGCATCGTCTGGATCCTAACCCAGAACCTCTGAATCTCCGGACATGTCTACCAAATATGGTCCATGTCTCCCTTTTGACCACATCCTCTCCAGCACAGAATTTTGTAGATATTCTCCTTTGTTACTGTGCAGATTGAGGTTTTTGCTGCCATCTCCCAGATATCCTCCCACTCCTCATTGTCAATTTGTATATTTAAGTCCGCAGACCATTTTTGCATATAGTGGTGGGTCGGGGATTCTGATGCTTACTCTATCCCCCTATATATCTCAGAGATTAGGCCTCTTTGATACCTGCCTTTACTGCATAGTGTTTCGAATCTGGTGGGTGGGGGAAATTTGGAGTTCTGCGAGAGCAAAAAATGTCTAATTTGTAGGTATTTGAATAGGTGGAGGTGTTGAGCTTGGTATTTGTCCCGTACCTCTTTAAATGTTAGAATCTCTCCATTTTTCAGCAAGTCTGCAACCAGGGAAACAACAGAAGGATAGGGAGTGATCACAGGACCATACTAATTGAATGAAGTAATTAAGTACATAAATAAGGTAATCAAATGATGGGTGCAAACAGTGACCTGAAAAGTGAATCAGAAAAAGGGGAAAGGGGAAACACAAAATGGATGTGCCCCCTAAAAGAATTCACTTAAATGCACACCAATAGGTGTAAAAGTTAACTTTTAATACATTTACTTAAAACATATATTACCAAAGTAGTGCGCACTACAATAAAGATTTTTAGTGTGTTAAAATGAGAGTGCTTAAGTGATAGAGCTGGCACATACAGTGATAATGATGTACATACACTGCATCATGAAACTGCCAGACACAGCAGTACTAGGGTGAATTCACAGTGATAAACTGTGAGAACACCTCACATAGAATGCAAGGAATGCAGGCACACTGACTATGAAATTAAATAAATAAATAACTAACTACTGGGGTCTGCACAGTTAGAACCAGGAGACTGCAGACACTACATTAAAACAGCTCCAAGTAGGAGACTGACAACATTGCACGTTAACACACTAAAAATCTTTATTGTAGTGCGCAGTGCTACAAGGAAGCTGGATATTTAATCCGTTGGCCACCTACTCGTGAACATTTATATACTCTTACCACCTGGTCTCACCGTTGCTCCAGAGGGGTTAATACCCTGACTCATAGCATCCTTTGTCCTCTATATCCCATCCAACATTAAGTGGTTAACTGGGATAGTATGACTCTATAATTGAAGACACGGATGCCTGATAGCGTTGATTTAATACATTTTTAATTCACATTACACACTACTTTGGTAATATATGTTTTAAGTAAATTTATTAAAAGTTAACTTTTACACCTGTTGGTGTGCATTTAAATGAATTCTTTTAGGGGGCACATCCATTTTGTGTTTCCCCTTTCCCCTTTTTCTGAAGTCTGCAACCAGCCTTATTCCAAGCCCCTGAAATTGGGCAAATTGCTTTTTGGAGCACCCGGGCGGGAAGTTCGGGTTCCCAAAGATCGGGGTGATTTGTGAGGGGATGTTTAGCAGGCCATACTTCCCTTTGCTTTTCAGCCACGAGTCCCACGTGCATCTCATTGCTCCTAGATCAAACCTCCTTGATTCTCCTTCTTTTCCTCCTTGGGACCACATAAGTAGCTGAAGTGGTAACGGGGCTGCGTAATGTGTTTCTATCTCGAGCCAGCGGGCCGCTGCCGGGTCGCAATTCCAAACTACGGCTTGCTTTAGCTGGGCTGCGAGGTAGTACCTGACCACATCGGGGACCCCCAGACCTCCTCTTAGTTTGGCTGATAACATTACTGATCTGGGGACCCTCGGTTTCTTGTCATTCCAGATAAATTGGAACATTTGGGCCTGTACATTTTTCATGGCTGTTAGTGGGATGACTACGGGGAGTGTTTGGAAATAGTACAACAGCCGAGGTAGGATGTTCATTTTGAGGGAGACAATTCACCCGAACTATGATATTTGATGTTTTTTCCATGACTCTAAGTCTTTTTTAATTGTATCAAATAGTGGGGGGTAGTTGTGTTGAGAGAGGGATCCATGGGAGCTCGAGATTCTTATACCTAGGTATTTGATGTATGTGGTGCTCCACTTGTATTTATAATTGGACTGCAAAAGCTTCCATGTTGTGTTTGGGAGGGATATGTTAAGTGCTTCTGACTTGTCTATATTTATTTTATAGTCAGAGACTGTTCCAAACTGGTGGAGTACCTTTTGTAGGTTCGGGAGGGAGATGTGAGGGTCAGCGAGGGTCAGGATCACATCGTCCGCAAATAGGGAAATTATGTATTCCTTTGTGGAGATCGAAATCCCCTTGATGCCCTTTTCTTGTCTAATTTTGGCTGCCAATGGTTCAATTGTTAGGGCAAATAGGAGTGGGGATAGCGGGCAGCCCTGTCTGGTCCCATTTCTGATTGTAATTGGGTCTGATAGTCCTCCTGAAATTTTTACATATGCTGTGGGGTTTTGGTAGAGGGCTCTAACACCCTCTAAATAGGGACCACTAAAACCAAACTTCAGCATTTTTTGGTCTAGGAAGGAGCATCTGATCCTGTCGAACGCTTTTTCCACGTCGAGGCTCAGGATCATTGCATTGGTTCCTGTGAGATGCACGTGGTCGATAATATCCACTATTTTTCGTGTATTGTCGTAGGCCTGTCTTCCTGACACAAAACCTACTTGATCTGTATTAATGAGTCTGGGGAGAATTGGGTTGAGCCTGTTTGCTAGTATCTTGCTGGAAATTTTGAGATCTGAGTTAAGTAGGGATATTGGCCTGTAGTTGCCACAAAGGAGCGGGTCTCGACCCTCCTTGTGGATAATGGCTAAATTTGCTGCAGCGATGGTAGCGGGGATTGGCTCTCCTTGTAAGAAAGAGTTGAACATGTCAAGCAAGTAAGGGGACAGGGTCAGCATGAATGTCTTATAGTAAGTGTTAGAAAATCCGTCCGGGCCCGGAGTTTTTACTGGTTTGAGGGAGCTAATGGCTTCGGTTAGTTCTTCTAGGGTAATGTCTTTATTTAGTTTATCTAGTTCGGCCTGTGAAAGGGAGGGGAGGGAGCACTCCTCCAGGTATTTTGCGATTGTGTCTAAGTGGTTCGGATTTTGGCCCAGAGGATGTAGGTTATACAGTTGAGAGTAGTAGTCAGCAAATTCTTGTGCTATTTCTTTTTCGTCATATGTGATTTTCCCTGATTTTGTGCGGATTTTGGATATTTGTGACTTCACCCGTATGCCTCTAAGTTTCGAGGCTAAAAGCTTATCGGCTTTGTTTCCTTTATCAAAGAATTTTTGTTATGCCCATCTTAGGGCCCTTTCTACTTCCTCTAATTGTGTTTGTTTGAGAGCTGCTCGCGTTTGGTTTAATTGCTTTAGTATTTTTTTGGATGCTGTTGTTTTGTGTTGCTGCTCTAGGTGCTTGATTTTATCTGTTAGTTCAGTTTGGAGTTTAGCATATTGTTTTTTCTTATAGGCCGATATCGAGATTAATTCTCCTCTAATTGAGGCCTTGTGTGCCTCCCAAAGCATAGCCGGGGCCGAGACCGTACCTACGTTTATCTGGAAAAAGGAGGAGAGTTTGCGTCTTATATTTGTCTCTGTCTCTGGGCAGTTGAGTAGGGAATCATTCAACTTCCATTTGTATGGAATGTTTTTGAAAAAGGGTAGGGTGAGGGTGAGTTCCACTGGTGCGTGGTCAGACCAGGTAATTGGGCCGATATTGGAGTGGGAGGAAGCCTGGAGTATGTTGTTGGTACCCAGAAAATAGTCTAACCTCGAGTAGGACTGATGAGGGGCGGAGAAGAAGAATCCCTTTGACCCTGGTGCTGAGCTCTCCACACATTGACTAGGGAGAATTCTTCTATTATTTCCCTGAATTTTTTTGCTTTTTTTTGTGATTGGATCATGTAAGATGTGCCTTGAGTTGCACTGGGCAGGTCTTTTGGAGTTTTCGTTTTATCTTGTGTGTGTGAGGCGACCATGTTAAAGTCTCCTCCTATAATTAAGGAAGAGAGTGCCTGCTGTTCCAGGGAGTCCAGTACTTTTTTGAGGAACTGGGTTTGATTTTCGTTGGGGGCGTATATGTATAGAGGGGGGAGGGGAAGGGAGACACAATAGGAAGGGTGGGGGTCATTGGGCCTTCAGATGGCCCTAGAAAGTAGGCCTCTCCCCTGCCCTCCCACTTGTCAAGGGGTGGATGCCTATCTGGCTTGTCTTATTTAGGAGCCCATGTGGGCTGGGTAGACATTTTTTTTGTATTAACCCTTTGTCTCTTCTCTTTTTGACAACTTGTACGGAAAAACACAACATTTGGCATTTATCATATGACATTTGCATTTTCTTATCATCCGATACATATATCTTTTTGCTAGGGTGTACATTTGCTTTTATCTGCTTATCAACTCTATTTCTTACATGAGCAATTGGCATCTTACATATATCATTTGCATTTACTAATTGTCTTCTGCTTATATCTTATTTCTGCATAGTCCATTTGCTAGTATCTGCATTACCACATTGTTCTTTGTTATGATCATTCGGTTTCTACCTTACCATAGTTGCATTTTGCTTTTGATTGTTGCTTAAGGCTAGACAATAAAAAACGGGGGGATCGGGAGTGAGGAT
>WSYH01005690.1:0-26192 GCA_036426205.1 Ascaphus truei | reverse complement strand
CCCCCACCACCATTCCCCCTCACCTCCCCCATTCGTCCCAGGGATGTGGGCTTAATTTCTAATGAAAAAAATTGTTGTTTGTTTGTTGTTGGTGGGTGTTTTGTATTGTATGTTTGTAAGTCGCCGGGGGGGGGGGCTCATAGCATATTTCAACCCAACAATACTGCTGTCACTATGTTTGAAATGTCATTAAGAATTGCTGTGTATGTTATGTGCATCCGACAGAACTCTTCAAAAATGAACCGACAGGAATGTCATATGTTCTCCTCTGGGAAGCAAAAACCAAGCAGGAATGGAAGTCCTGTATAAGCAGCGCCCTAGAATACAAACAGGCCCCCAGCAAGACAAGCTAGGTAACGAACATGACGCACACACCACCAAAAACAACGAGGATCTACTTCTCTACTGTTCACCATTTAACCCAAACAAACACCTATCCCCTCCAGCCACTAAGTTTTAAACCTCCAAAGCAAGCAACACCAGGCCCCCCCAGATAGCAGAGAGTAAATGCGGAAAACAACAAGGACAATGCTCCAGACTACACAGAGACTCAAACACGGGGTGTAGAACACCCTGGTCTCCATTGAAACTGCATTATGCTGGCAAACCGCACCTAGCGGAGGGAACTACCCCACGGGGGTAGACAGAACAAGCGTCCAATGTTGCTTGTGTAGTAATATAGAACTCACAAGTGTAAAATGAACAAAATTATTAAAACGGGAGCCTCGGGATGAGAGCCCACACGGGCGGCCAGTAAACGACACGAGAGGGAAGATAACGACCCGACCGAAGGACGGAAATAAAAGGACGGACGCTGCGTTAGCGAAACACCAACATGCACCCAAGAGACCGGGGACCGGCTGCCTGACCCCCCCAGTTCCCCCCTACACCCCCTCCCCCCCAGTCAGTCTCTTCCTCCCACCCCCCTCCCTAAAACAAAGTAACCCCCCAGGGCAGCGTGCAAGCCCCAAACTGAAACCACAAGGCCCGGTAGTAGAGCATAAAGAAGGAGGCAAGAAGGATTGCCCTGGTCAGCTTATAAGGATGATACCAAACAAACCTCCCTAGCAGAGGACCCATCCCACGTGCTTGCAGGAACAAAATGGCTCAACATTGTTAGTTGAGGGATTGAAACTGTTAAATATTGTTGGCTGTTACAGAGCCCAAGGTTGAACACAAATGTTACAAAAATAATTATAAATCTGTTCTCCCTCCCCATCCCGCTCCCACCCATCCCCCCCTCCCACTCTCATTAGTGGAAGACTCACTCCACGTGTTCAGGGGAACAAAATGGTTCACCACTGTTGTTTGTTTCAGAATTTAATGCAGGAAACCAATGTTACAAGGCTTCTGATTATGTTTCCCCTTCCCGTCCCTTCAATGGACAATCTTACCTCGATACCACTCCCCAGTCGCCGCTCCACCCCACCTCCACCATCCCCCCCACCCCCCCCTCTGACCCCTCCCCAGCCACCCTCCCCCCATCCCCCTCCCGGCCCACCGCCCTTCACTCCCATTTACCCTGATCCCGCCTAAGTAACATAAGACAAATGTTAGGCCCAAAACACAAGGGTTGAGAGAGTAAAGGTGCATCATGTCAGCAACAGAGGGTCTGTACCCCCCTGTTGCATACTGGCCATTGGCGCCGGACCCACCCCAGCAGGGCAAGTTTGCCCAAATGCCGGTCACTCCTAGACCTGGCAACAACACTTTAGGACCTGACACGGCCCTAATTCTATCTACTCTCTATCTGCTGACCCTGTCCCAGCAGATCTTTCTCCCCCCCCCATTCTCACTCCCCCCACCCCTCCCCCCTCCTTGGCAGACCACACACACCCTCCAAAGAACACCTAGAGAGTTCACATTCCGCTCCTAATGAACAAAAAAAACAAGATATGACAAATCCCCGAAAAATAAACGCAAGATGTCTCCTAGTGGGAAGGGGGAGGTCCCGAGACCCCGAACTACAAAAAAACCCACAATGATGTCCACAGCCCCAATTAAGGTCCGTTCCTTAAATGTCAAAGGCCTACAAAATAATAGGAAGCGTAGACTAGCCCTACAGAACATGAAAAAATCAGGGGGGGACATCATATTTTTACAGGAGACCCACTTCACATCACAAGACCCCCCAAATTTATTCAAAAAAATGTTCCCAATGTGTTTTTTTGCATCATTTAGTAGTAAAAAGAGGGGTGTGGAAATAACAATACAGACCGGCGCCTCAAAGTCCAAAACTGAAATGAGTCCAAAGATGTGCTGCAGTGTCCAAAAACGCTGATCCGGTAGAAGTACTGCAAACTCCACAGCAGCACACGTAGTATCATGCAAGGGAGAAAAAGAGAAAGATCATAGCGTGACACTGCAGACTATAATATCATATAACTCATACAAACAGGACATACATGACAAACAACACTAACAGAAAGGCTGACACTATAACAGAGATTTATTTTGACAATACTAAAAACAAGAGGAGCTTTGGAGCGGGTCTGGATCCAGTGTGGCTAAAAAGCTGGAAATTTACCACACTGATCTAGACCGTCTCAAAAGCTCCTTTGTTTTTAGTATTGTCAAAATTCTCTCTTTTCTCCATACGTGTGCTGCTGTGGAGTTTGCAGTCCTTCTACCGGATCAGCGTTTTTGGACACTGCAGCACATCTTTGGACTCATTTCAGTTTTGGACTTTGAGGCGCCGGTCTGTATTGTTATTTCTGTGTTTTTCTAACTGTGTTTGGGTTAGGTTTTCCTGGCAGCCGTCCTTTATAATTTTTCACATTGTGTTTGCATTGTATAATTTATATATTGTTTAGCGCTATTCACACCACCCTTTTTTCTTAAAAAGAGGGGTGTGGCTGTCCTAATCAGACAAGGCACCCCATTTAATCATATTAAAACAACAGAGGACCAAGGGGGTAGATTTTTAGTGGTATATGGCTCCTTAGCGGGCTCGGCAATTGCTCTGATCAATGTGTACGCACCGAACAAGAACCAAACGGAATTCCTACAAACTGCCCTCGAGGGCGTAGACCCGGGATATCTGTCATCGATGATAGTGGGAGGTGACCTAAACATGGTTTTAAACCCCACCGAGGACAGATCGACCACAGTGGGTCCCCCCCGTACAACCCACTCCCAAATCAAGGGGAAAAGGTTCAGGGGAATCCTGAGCGAGTTCTCACTAGTGGATGTCTGGAGATCCCAACATCAGGGTCAGCGAGACTATACCCTTTTACTCAGCACCTCACCAGACCTACTATCGAATAGACTATTTCCTGGTCACCAAAAATGTGATGGCGGCAGCCATTGAATCAGACATTGGCTCAATCACTTGGTCCGACCACGCCCCGATCATCCTGGCACTATCAATCCCCTTTGAAAAAACAATAAACTACTCTTGGAGACTGAATGATTCACTACTAAATCATCCTGAAATAGAAAGGGAAATAAGAACCTCACTTAAGGACTATTTCCTTTTCAACACGGGAACAGTCTCCTCTCCAGCAATCCTATGGGAAGCCCATAAGGCAGCCACCAGAGGGAAATTTATTTCCATCGCGTCCCATAGGAAAAAAGCCCGCCAAGCGCTAATCAAGGAACTCACAGATAATATCAGAACAATAGAACAAGCCCATAAAGCTAACCTCTCAAAAAAAATATACAAAACATTATTAACAGCTAGAACAAAACTTAAGCAAACTCAGCTGGAGGATGTTGAAAAGGCCCTCAAATGGACCAATCAACAATACTATGATAAGGGTAACAAGGCCGACAGGCTCTTGGCAAGTAAACTAAGAGGGGTATAAAAAAGATCACAAATAACGGCGATCAAGAGTAGGTCTGGCGAGATTCAATATAGCGATAGCAAAATTGCAGCGGAATTTACAAAATATTATACTGAACTTTATAACTTAAGATCTAAAAACGGCCGACCTGAACCAATAGCACCAGAACTCATAACACAATACTTAGACAAATGCCAACTCCCCACATTAACGGAGGAGGAAAACACAGTCCTCAATGCTGAGATCTCAAAAGAGGAACTGGAAGAGGCGGTCAAATCATTAAAGATTACTAAGTCTCCTGGCCCTGACGGTTTCACCAATGTCTACTACAAGAGATTCTTGCCCACAGTATCCACGCATCTCTTAAAAACATTTAACCACTTTATGGAAGGGAATCCAATCCCCCAATCAATGTCTCTTGCCAACCTGGCCATAATACATAAAGAGGGCAGAGACCCGATGCAATGTGGAAGCTATCGCCCAATCTCCCTTCTCAACAGCGATCTCAAATTATATAGTAAAATACTTGCAAACAGATTGAACCCCATCTTACCGAGATTAATCAATGTTGATCAAGTAGGATTTGTCGTGGGCAGACAAGCCTCAGACAATACTCGGAAGATAGTCAACATTATTGACCATGTCCACCTCACAGGGACCAAAGCACTACTGTTAAGCCTAGACGCAGAGAAGGCGTTCAATAGAATAAACTGGCAATTCCTGGACCATACTATGCGCAAATTTGGCTTTAACGACGCATATCTAGAGGGGGTCTGTAGACTATACCAAAACCCGTCAGCATCAATAAAATTACCAGGGGGCAATAACCAGAGATTCGAGATTACCAATGGAACTCGACAGGGATGCCCCCTATCTCCTCTCCTTTTTGCACTCACTATAGAGCCACTGGCATCGGCAATATGACTCAATATCACATCCAGGAATAGAAATTGGAAACAGGCAGCATAAAATATCCCTATTCGCAGATGATGTCATCCTAAACCTCACCAAACCCCAAATCTCCCTACCCAACCTGCAAAAGGAACTCCGAGATTTTGGAAAAATCTCAGGATATAAGATAAATACCGATAAATCAGAAGCCCTGAACCTAAGCCTGCCAGAGCCNNNNAGCATGTAGCCAGAGGTGCAACTCTCAAACTCAACTTTAACTATCGTTGGATATCCTCTTTGTTATCAATACTTGGGAGTAACGCATATCGAGGCACCACTACCAAACTTTAATCAAACATAACTATCCGGCACGGTTTCCAAAAAATTAACAAGATCTAGAGAGGAAATGGGAGGATACCAGTATCATGGATCGGGAAATGATCTCGTTAAAATGAACATATCCTAGGACTGTGATACTACTTCCAGGGATCTCTCCCGGTCCACAGCCACTGGCTCGGAATTGCAAAAAACATCAAAAATACTAAACTTCACTTATTTGGCAAGGGAAAAAACCCAGAGTTCACCAGACGGGTTCTATTGGCTCCAAGGAGGAGAGTAGGATGGGGTGGCCCAGAATCACAAGTGGTCTACCTAGCCGCCCAATGGCGACAGGTAGTAGTCGGCGAACACGCGAACCCCAAACCAATACTGCTGGCTAGAATAGAAACACCAATATGCGGGACGCCTTCACTGTCCGGCCGGCTGTTGGTCCTATGTGGGAGGACATGCAGATAGCATCATCAAATTAGGGCCCGATGAGACACACATGGGAGACCTGGGCGAGTTCAACTCAAATTTAAGCCTCACCACACCCAATCCCAAACTATACCAATTCACAAAATCCAAAATTACTCCTGGATGTGAGCTCAGACCATTTGCCAGTTCAAAACAAAAAATATGCAGAAGCGGTAGCGATCTCCTGAGCTTCGGGAGAGTTCCTGATTATCAAAATCTTCAAGCCAAATATGAATACAGTAGTCTTAATGGTTCAAGTACCTACAAATGGCACCATTTCAAACCTATTCCCCAACGTTTGGAATTTCCCCCTTCTCACCGGTTTACGAGGCGGATTTGTTAGAGAAAAAGGCCACCAACGCGGTCTTATAACGCAAATTTATGCAGAGTGGAGGGGGCCACAGAAGCCCCACACACACGACTATTGCGTACATTGGCAGCAGAAATGGGATATTATAGTTATAGACCGAGAGGGACTGGAAAGTGATTGGGAAAAGCTCAGGAAACTTCCATATGACAACAATCAAAGAAAAATATACAAAGCTATGTTTCCGCTGGTATCCTTACTCGTTAGAATAAATTCACATTTACCCCCTGGATCTGACCTATGTGGAGAGCTCGGTCAAAAGGGGCGACATGGGCCCACATCGGGGGACATGTCCGGAAAATTCAGAATACTGGGAAAGACACAAAAATTAAGCGAAGAGGGTCACAGACGCACAATACCCAGACACGCTGACATACCGTGGCCAGGCACTTAGCTTTTTACTGCGACAGCTTCTGAACAGGAAAATAGTTCCTTCAGTCTTACGGCGGCTAGATGTGCGGGTGGCTGCTGCCTGGAAGAAAATGTTCCCACTCTAAACAAAACAATAATAAAAAGTGGTGCAAGAAAGAAAGATGGATATGGAGGACTGTCCGCCTTTTTGAATCAATAATGATCTGGGACCCATGGAAAACCCAATGCCGCTCCATAATCGAACGCCCCTAGCAGTGTAGGGAACAAATAGAAACAAGGGCCTAAGCCAGAGTTGTAAGGAGAAGGAGAGTAACGGCCTCACACACCCAATACGCCCCATTCCACCCTCACCCTCACCTTCCCTCCCCTCCCAACTACCTGTTTCTGTTTCCATACTCACGCCGCCACGCGATTATAGGACCACGTAGGTTCAGGGGGACGTCTGAGACTCCTTTTATTTTTACAGTAAAAATAAAAATGTCATTTAGGTCTGATATACTGTTTGTATTACACATACTTTGTATTGATATAATGCCTAAAAAAAAATTTGTTTATAACAAAGAGCAATATTGACAAAAGTTCGGGGGGGACTGGGAAAGAAGTTTGTTGTTTAATAGCACCTGGGCGTCCTCCGGCCGTGAGAGTGGCCGGCGGCTGTCACTGCCATCGCCATACGTGTCCTGTGAGAGGGGGTGTAGAGAAGGGGGACAGTGGAGGGTCCGCTAATACCTTTTCGTTTCATACAGGGGGTTGCGTGTCCCTCTGTTAATGCACGTGGGTTGCAGTGTGGTCTTCGGTGTTTGCCTTCGCTTACTGGCGGCCCGTGGATGGGTGTCAAACAGTACCTCAGTCATCGGTAGGTCAAGGTGGTGCTATGTCCTTCCTCGGGGGGGGCCCTGCCGGGTCAATTCAGCATGCCTTACCCCGGGCAGGTACCTTTGATTGATCGAAAACCGACTGACACGGCCTGGAACACGGTCCCGGCACAGGATAACCTTTTGTCTGGCGCTCCGATGAGATGAGTAGTGAGAAAGCGTTTCGCTGCTCGATGGGGTGGGGGGGGATTTAGATTCGCTGGTGGGGTTTGTTGCGGGATGCGCTGGCAGTGAGGGGGGGAAGGGGGTGAAGTCAGTGGGTGGAGGGCTGGGGGGCAGAGGTGGTTCGACGCTGCGTTTGGTAAATGTTGCCTGGTGTAGTTGGGATATGGAGGTGTACGGGGCCGAGCTTTCCACGAGGAAGGGCGTTGTGGCAAGTTTTGTAGAATGGTTCCTATAGGCGGATCGTGTTGATTGGGTTTACTTGCTTCGGGGCTGTTTCATAGTTCGTTGTGTTTCCCTTGGGGGGACCGCCATCGTGGCCTTCAGGTCGGTATTCCGTTATTTAGGGGCCTCTGGGATTTCTGATTGCCACACCATTTCAGAGCCCGGGGAACCCATAAAAAAAACTGCATCCATTTGTTTGTGGGGGGAAACTTGGCTTGGTGGGTCTGTTGGTCCTGCTGCTGACTTCGCCCCAACGCTTTTAGGAAGCCGGGGAAATCCTGTGGGTCTAAGGAAATGCTGGTTTGGTGACCGTCCACATTCTTAAACGATTTCACGCTTAAAGGTGGAGTGAAACCCCGACACAGAACGCGTAGGAAAGTCTCCCCTCTTTTGTAGGTAATGGTTTTCCTGAGGGGCTTCTCATTCTTCCTTTTTTCTTTTTACGTGGATCGTGGATAGGTCGCTGAAGATCTGTAGAGGTAAATTGTTCTCCAGCGTGGTTATCTCTGGCTCTCCTCGAGCGCTTGCATAAGCCTATGATCTTCTCCTTGGCTGAAGTAATGCCGTGGAGCTTATGATTACATCCCTGCGTCCATCAGGGCCAGCAGGTCTTGGGGCCCAGTTCTAGCGTGCGGCTTGTCCACTGGACGACATGCTCCGAAAGGTCTGGGGCTAGTTTTTTTGTAGGAATACGGTTTGGCGAAAGGTCAGAGCATGAAAGCTTCCTCGTCGGGTGAATCGTCTACTGGTAATAGTTATCCTGAGTCCCTCAGGTTTTTGACTTCGGTCCCCCTGTTGTGGGTTCTTTTTAGGGTCGTCTCGCGGTCCTGCGTACCTATTCTTGGCAGATTCATGACTATGGGAATTCTGTGCCGGGTGTTTCCTTTCGGTTGGCCACGTCCTGTGACTTTTGCCCGTTCCAGCACCGTCAGTGGCCGCTTGGGATAGCCCATGATATTCCGTTATCAGGCTTCCAGCGCCATGTTCAAAGTCAGGTTTGGGATGCTTTTGCGTAACTCGCTTAATGCATACTTTTGGCGAAGAGGGCTTCGAAATTATGTTTGTTGTTTCAAGCCCTGCGGTCTTCTGTGTAAGTCATGCTGATCAGCATGAGGGGGGGGCTAAGTCCGTTAAAGCCGCAGGGCTAGGCTTTCTCTTCGGCACCGATCTGTGGGAGTCCCCGCTTGTGTCAATTGGGGGCGTGGAGCGCCAGCCCGCGGGGGTAAAGTATTTTGTGAGCCTCGCATGAGGCCTTAGAGGTCCCTTTTGGGTCGCGAGGCGGCCCTGGCAAGTCTTCGCCTAACGTCCTGCTAAGCTGTGGTTTTGGTTTCGTTTTTTTTTATGCTTGTTTTTGTTTGTGTGGTTTGGGAGGTTTGGGTGCGAGGTCAGGAAAAAAGAATTGAGTCAATGGTGCGGAATGTGCTCCGTGAAAGTTGGTGGGACGCTCCTGCGAATAATCACTGAACTCATTTTCACCTGCCACGTCATCGGAAGCTAGTCTTGTGGTGCTTTTGTCTTATGGCTTGTCAGCTGGATTTCACAGCTTTTGTATATCATGTCGCCTAAGGTGGGAAGGGCGGGGGATAACATATCTGTAAAAGGTTGTAGTCAGGAGGAGGCGGGGTGCAGGGGGGTGGGGGGGCTGCCTGGATTCTTTAATGACTGTTTCAGGGCGTTCGAAAGAGCTCCTCTGACCCGAGTTGGCAGCGTTGTTTTATTTTACCTACTTACACACGAGTACTGACTACCCTTTGCTTCGGTGATGGGTTTTCCCGTGTCTGTGCAGGGCAATTAAATCAAGTGGCCGTGTATCGCTGTGCACCTCCCTCCTCCCCTCCCGTGGCTTAGATGAGCCTCAACGTACCGGTGAAGAGCGGCAGCCACTTTGGATTTGTATTTATTACTTGGTGGTGCAGGGGACTAAAGTTAACACAATAGCCGGGCGTATGGTCTGGAAACTGATATCTCCGCGTTGGCGTACTGATCTCCTCCACTGGGCCGCTGGGGGCCCACGCAATGAAGAGTCGACCGCTCAGAATCGGGGCGTCCGACTCACGGTGAAGGGTACGGAGTGCATATAATGGATATTCGTAAGGGTGCCTGGCAGTTGGAGTTTTCTTTGTTGTTGTTCGGGTAGACTAACCATGGCTCGGTCGCAGCTGAATCCCATAGTCTGGCCACCCCGTCCCGATCGCGGTCACACCGGGTTCACCAACTATCGCGCGCTCAACACACACTCTTCTCTCGCCTTCTCACGATGCACACCCGAGGAGGGGTTGCACTTAAGGTTGGTCCTAGAGGGTGGGGGGCGAGTGCGTTCGCCGTCTGGTGCTCCTTCCTCCGGGGAAGGGGGGGTGTTTCAGCGCAGTCACGTCTCCCCCGATGGGCAGACGGGCTCACACAGGAGCGACTTTCCCGTTTCCTCCAGCAGTTTCACCTCGCGCCCAATCTTTGATCTACTGCAGAATAGCTAGGAAGGAGCTTTAGGTGGTTTCGGCTGCTAAGTGTAGGAGCTAATTTCGGGTTTCCCCGGCGCACAGAAGGGTCTGCGGCGCGGGCCCAGGGGTGGGACTATAAACCCACTTTAAATAGTTTTTAATTTATCTTATCGTTTTAGTTTTTTTGGGGTGGGGGTGTGAGGTTAAATGCTCGTTGTGGTCGAATGGAGCATGCAGCTCACACAATGCGACCCGTTCTATCGTTTCATAACTCCTTCTCTCTTGAAGGAGTTTTGAGCTTGATAATTGTCTTGTTAAGATAATGCCAACCTCTGTCTCAGGTTTGTATAATGGGGGACCGCACTGAACGACACGGATCTGCTTGCCGTGCTTGTTGTTTTTGTGAATTGGACCCTGTGCATAGGCTCTTTGAATCTTTTTTCAATAAATTTGTGATTAGAGACGTGAGAACCGCATGCAGGAACACCAGAGGGGAGGGGAGTAGAGGGAAAATGGACCTGGATAATGTTACCCACATCGTTAAGGAAAATAAATGTGAACTCCCTTTGCGTGGACTCATTTTTCTCCAGCGAATTAGATATAGCGAACTCCGACCATGGGTAATAGGTTCCACCCAATGCCTTGAGTAATTCTGAATACAGAAGCTAGATTGAGATAGCATGCCTCCAAGGTTTTTTGATTTCCTTCTCTCATCTGGCGTGGGGTTGCGTGGTGGTAACCCAAAAAAAGAGAGGGAAATGCCCAAGTCTTTTTGAGAGAAGCTCGCAAAAAATTTAGAGAGATAAATTGGATACCTCTGTCTTAAAAGTGGAACGTGGCACACCGTGTAACCTGAAATTTCTTTAGAAAAAAATGTCAGACAAGGAGCTGGTGAATTGGGGAGGAACATTGAAGGGGTATATAAAGTGTGTGGTTAGAAAACCCCTCAACTACCACGAGGATCGTATTCATCCCTGAGAATTGCAGTACACAATTAAAGCCATGGAATATGTTCCAAGGCCGCTCCAGCATAGGAGACGAGCTCAAGGAGGAGACCAGGAGGTTTGTGTGGGAGAGACTTGGCTCTGAGCACAGACTTATCCAAGTCTGTTGAAATTAAAAAAGTCCTGTTCATTTAGGCCAACCAAAAGGCGCTTAATAAGGGTTGCACTGTTAATCTGGGGAAGCCCTGGAACCCAGCAGATCTAGAAGAAAGTCCCCGCCCCACTCAAGATCAAGTGTGGCGCAAAACGTGGTAGAAGCGTACAAATCGTCCTTCTGGCAAACTAAATCTCCTAGGAATATGAGCCTGAGCTTATTGATCTCATCAGGATATCAAAAATTTATGGCAGAATTAATATGTTTGCGGGGAAGAAGAATCGTATCAGAGAGTCGTTACCTGTCCCGGCCAGCTTATTCTAAGCTTGCCGGGATAAATGCGGGTCTTTTCACCGATTTTGAATCGGTACGTTTCACACGCGGAGGCCGCTCCATAGTTACGTAAGCGCTACTGCCTATCATTGAAAGTCGCGCCGAGGCGCGGGAAACAAAAAAAAAAGAAGCGCGCGCCGGCATTTAAAAAACCCCGCTAACAAAGCCGCATGAGGACTAAAATGCGGCCGGTCTGTAGATCCTGCCCGTAGAGAATGGTGAGAGAAAGAGCACGCCCTCACCTTTGATATGAATACGGACTGAATTTTCGATAGTAGTTAGAGGAGAAGACAACCCAAGGAGAACGCTGACGGCGTTTCGGAGAGTCTGGGTTAGCGCGGCCAATCCCAGAACGACTTCAATTTATCAGAATCGCCTGGTGAAAAAACCTTTCTATCGGAAGAATTGATCAAATAGGCCAGAAGGCGGTGGAAGATGGTGGAAGAGACAATTTCTCCATCCGCGTAGAGGGTGGTTAGCCCGCCGAAGGGAGATTAGGGACACCCTGGTGTGACAAATGTGTTTTCCCGGTTTCTTGGGAGATATGAGGATATCGTCTAAAATACGAGATGAAAATTCCCAGAATGTCCCGGAAGATATCATCATAAATTCTTGGAAGAAGGCAGGGGCATTGCAGCGGCAAACGCAACAGGTCATCATTAATGATCACGAACGCGTATTTAATGCAGTTTCATTCGTCACCGTCTCGTATTCGTGATGGACTTGAGGCTCCACTCAGTCGACGCGTTTGAAAAAGATATTTAGCGGGTCCCTGGAGCCGCGCAAGAGTTCGGAAAGTAGAGAAGAGAGAGGTACGTTTTTGAGCTGTAATCTTGTTATAGCCCACGGAACGGTCGATACAGGGTCTTCTAAAGAGACATCCTTTTGTTTCAGAAGAAGAAACGGGCCCCGGCGGGGAGTGAATTTGAATAAACCCTTCTAATATTCTCCGGGATTGTAAGGTCGCCAATAGCATCGTTATCCGGGGACAGACAAGGGATCATGATTACTTGGGGAGTGTGTTTCCAGGAATAATTTGAATGGGACCAGTCGTACGAAACGACTTGAGGTGGACGAACTTCAGCCTGAGTCTTGTTGTAAAGGACATCAAGAAAAGTCGTGGTATACCTCTGGCAGGAAGTAGCAGAAGGGAGTAAGAGAGCGTGAGACCAGTGCGCATGATCAGGGAGGTGAGACCGTCTTCTCGAAGGTAGGCGCCCACGGATCGGTCGTTTGTTGGTCCAAACCAACCCAATGGGTTTGTGAAGCGGAGCCCACGGCAGTCCAAAATCGACCTGCGACACGTAGGGGTAGTGGACGACATCCGAAGGATGATGATTTTCCAGTATGACATCCGCCTGGGTGGTTATTGGTGAGGGGATAGATTCCCAAATAATGACGGCTGGATTGAGCGGAATCGGTCTCGATGGCCTCCAGGCCGAATGAGCGACTTCTTCTTGACAACGGATTTGATATTGCAAGCATAGTAGCACGAATGACCCACTTCGTGATCCAAAAGTGAGCCACCAGATCCGTGAGTCGATGAAGGGCTTCAAACTTCTACCTTGACATTAGGACCCACAAGGGTATGGGGAGAAGGATTTCTCTTCTGTAGCCTTTGGAGAAGGAAGGGGCTAGGTGACATGAGTACCCAGTTGAAGCCCCTCTTACCTTTACGGGATTATCGTCCCAGTTATAGGTGTGACAGGTGACGTGTGGTGGTTGTTTCCGGGGATGGGGGCCACAGTTGAGTTAAGCAGAGACCCTTATATCGGTCGGGCGTCGTGATCTCTCTGCGGCCCAAAGCTGTTGGAGCTACTGATGTGGCCCATCAGTTACGGGGGGCGTCCACGCAGGAGAGAGTCCGAGGGAGGATTGTCGGAGGACCTTTGGAGAAACAGGCCAGGGGAGACAGTAACCGGAGCGATGGCACTCGTGGGCGTGCACTTGAATGACGCTTATCCATCCGGATGCTGAGGGCAATTGTGATCCTCTAGAGATGAGGGGACAAACAGAGCGGGCGAGTCATCCTTGAGGGATTGCGGTACAATACCATGCCCAGTATGCCGCGGCGAGAGCCTCATTGTTTCACTGGGTTTCTGCCACGTTGATGGTGCGGAACTCCAAGCTACGTACTCTTGCAGGCGGCCTGCGCCCGTAGGAGAAGATGGAAACAAGGAAGAAGCGTCCAGTCTACCTCCGTGCTAGTGTGTCAAAAAGACCAGCCTGAATCGCTCGCAGAACTTGCCCGTGGTAAGCTATTAGTGTTTGAGCAATCGGTAGACTTGTTGATTTGTTCCAGAGGGGAGAAAGACCAAGCAGACGCGCGGTCCACCAGTGAGCAGAGCATAGGACGTAGGGCCCCTTCGAAACGACGGCGGAGGTGAAACCCGAGATGGGAGACATCTCGAACTGGACGTCACACTGTTTCAAGAAACCCGGCAGTAAGGGGTGCCTAGGGCATACGATTAGGAGGAGGGGGGAATACTATGGTGTCCAAATTACGCCAGCGGTAGCTAGGGCAGGATGGGGACAGTGCAGCTGGAGATTCCGGCAGGGCGAGAGTGTAGACTTTTGCCCACGGCCGGCTACTTGGGGCGCTTAAAATTCCCCGTGATTCCTCATGCACCTTGGACCACCTCATGGCGGTGTCTGAGTTTGTTTGACAATCAGCATAAGGTTGTAACGCCTGTAGCCCGCGACCTTGTGTCCAAGGTCCCAGGACTGAGGTGGTAAGGGCCTTGTTCTATAACAAGCAACGCCACAGCAGTGAGGGGCATGCCGGCGTGTGGTAAGAAGTCGTTGCCGGCCTTGTGAGCGGAAAAGGTACGTAAACGATATATTGCTGATTCCGGGTGCCAGAAGCGGAGGGTAATGTCACCAAGAGCATTAAGGTCAGGGGGCAGGAGAATAAGACAGCGTAGCGCAGTGAAGGTCCAAAGGATGGTCCAGGGGTAAGGAAGTAGGATTAACGTATAGTCAAACCAAGCGAGATCAACATCCAAATGGGTAATCCACAAAACCGGGGGCAGGGACAGGAAACCAGTAGCGTGTAACATGAGAGTTAGGGGCAAAGTCACTGCCACAGGAGCCATCAGTAGAAGCTATGCTGAGCGACGATGGGAGAGAGTCAGACTGGGTTATTAACAGATGAAGATGACTATGTGTAGCACGGGTAGAGCGGCAGGGCCTGTTGAGTGACGCAGATAGAGGTCCTCAGTGTGAGCAGGGAGGATGGAAGACAGGGGTGTTGATACCTGGCTTAAGGCTGCAGACCGATGGGGGGGACCGCACCAGTGCGCGCAGAATAGGTGTAAGAGGATCGGGGTTGAGCGCGCACGTATGTAAGGTAACGCTCGCGCTGGGACAGGTAATAGGCTGAGGGAGCGGGGGAAACCGGGCAGGGAGACGAGCCGACGTGGGGACCAGATGGTGGACGGGGACCGCTGAGAGGCGTGTGTACCCTGATCGCATGTACAATTAGTGAATATAAATGAAAGTTCAATGTAATCACCATGCGACAAAATCGAACTTACCACAGATAGCCATATAAAAGAGCAAGAGAAAACACCCCCTGATTGTAAAACTATTAAACACCACTAAAAATACATTCTTATTAATAAAAAATGAAATTGCCAAACATTTCTCAACCAAAGAAGCAAATATATATTTAAAAAACATAGAAACAATTCATTTTAAAAAAAACAACCATTGGTTTGTAAATCCATAGAGACATACAAAAGTACCGAAGGACGTGTAGATGGGATCAAAAAAAATTAAATTCACAAAAAAATAAAAAAAACTGTCAAAGAAAAATGAATTGCAATGTTTGATGTCCTTTAGATGTATGCACCCCGATTCCACTGGGGACACCGTAAGCGCTATCGAAACCAATCCACGAACAGTAAGTAAAACAGAAAATCCAAAGTCTTTTTATTCTTTCTTTTCTTGCATCTGTAATTTGTTAGATCCTAATTTGGGGTCTTCGGGGGGTCTTATGGGGTGTCGGTATTCCCCTGATGGGATTTTAAATCCCCGGTCAGTGAGGCGGGTAGTTTATTTTTAAAGAACAGGGCGATACCGGCACCCAATACCGGGGGCTTGTGTCTCATGAACGTGAGGGGTCCCCAAGGCTGAAACCATATGCAGTTCAGCCAGAGACCCCTACAGCATGTACTCTATTATAAAAGGTATATTTATGCTTCAGCGATTGCCTGGGAAGGAGGAAGTGCTATTGGAGACGACACCAATGCGTCTCCAATGCAGTTCTACAGGGCGGACTTTTTTGTTCGAGCAGCTATCGAGCTTTACAGAGTTTAAGCGCGAGCGCAGGGGGAAAAGAAGCTCGCCGATTATGGATATGTTTGCTCACGTCGTGAGAAACAAAAATGCTCCTGAATGTTAGTGAAGTCCAGCTATGTGGGCGTGTCACATTTTTGTACGGTAAGGCGACGCTACCGCCGGAACATTTTTTTCCAAGCTGGCCGCAAAACAACGTGTGCTTAGTGCATGAATGCCCCCATAAGGTGGATTAAGCATTCATTATGCTCTGTGCCTTATGTACTCAGCTCCCCACTACCTGCCTATGACAACCCCCAAGGTGAAAGATAGGGGATGGTGGTGGGGGCAAAAATTTGACATTAGACACCATGTGGATCTTTTGGATAGCAGAATTTACAAATATATATAGATCCGGGTTTCCCCTTTATTTAGTAGGATAAGACTTTACACTGAATGCCCACCATGGACTTGCTTTAGAAAAGAGGGATGCTCTAGGGAATTTAATAGAAACAAAGGAAAAAATTGAGTGCATGAGATGTGCACTGTCATGGGAGACCCGGCAATTTAACTTTTTTATCTGGATTCATACATTGGCAAAACAAGATAATGAAAATATACCTGTAAAGTTGGAAATTTATTCACAGAAAACGGCAAATACACAATGTACACCAAAACTTATCAGTGCAAAAAAACACATTACTGGGACGGGGTGACAAAGCAAGACTCTTTCTTGGTGCAGGGAATCCTAATAATGGATTATCCCATGATAGACAGGTGCAAAACAGGCAGAAACTCTCCAGGCAGATTTGGCTGAAGCTGCCTTTTTCTTGCTGAATCGTAGCATCTGTAGAAAACTTTGGAGACTTTTCTAGAACCTTGAGAGAAACTTGGATAAAGACACACACAAACACCTCTAGCTAATGGGTGCAAGTGCAATGGAGTTATAATTACCCTCTTGAAGTTTCATCAAAAATACTATAGCCCAATCCAAAGTGAGGAAAATTTCTACGCTCTGTCAATCAGAGCAGGCGCTCATTGTCTGGTGGTTGATGTCAGAGAAAGGGGCATGGCTATTGCAGGCGTAGGTGGCTCCGATTGAGTCTTGAAAAGAAGAACTGTTGGGGCAGTTCCTCTTCCCCTTCGTGCTAGCCGAATGTCCGACACCTCGAACCACATCCGGATTCCCTTTGCGGCCATGGAATGTTAGGCAGACATTATGGCCTCACATTGCACTACGCGGTGAAAAGCGTTGATTGCGTCATTTTTTCTTGCCAGCAAAAACAGAGCTGTCCTATTCAGTAAGGCCGATAAGTGGCCAACATCGGCCTAATTTTGTTCCCGATTTAAAGAAAGTACTCAGGACAGCGAGGTGGCGTATAAGCCACCTTTACGGCAAACTTCGCCGCACTTTTTTTGCAAATCGTGTGTTTCTAGTAACACCTGGCGACGCACGTTATGCGAGCTAGGCTGGGTAGTCCACGAATGGTATACCCGGGTGTATTGAGGTTTTGTTAATGTTTTCCTGCCCGAGTGCATTGAGGATTTCCAGGCAGGGATTGAAGATTTTTTCCCACGCTGACTTGGAATTACTGCCCAGTTATATATATATATGCATTACAAGTTATGAATGTATGCATGCTGGTAAGGACCCAGCGAAGATGCAGCCTATTAAATCCAATCAGATCATAACAGATCAGCCGCCGCAGCAAGGCATGACCCAGGCTGGGTGAAAGCAACGCAACGGGGCTTGGTCAGATGGTGAGGGAGCGGCGCATTCTCCAGGGTATCCTGCGCAGGTACAAAAACTGGGGGGTATTGCTGGAATAAAGTGTGTCGTTGCTTTGAAGTAGTAGCCCCGATTCAGCTTATTAGTGCTATCGGTGTCTGGATCGGCACTCTCGAAAGAGATTTTTTCGCAATTGTCACGATGGCGGGGTTCGAGTGGGAGAGAAGGATCGGCAAGGTTGCGGGACGGCACTTAGAAAAAATAGTCATCTCCAACATATATGGAGTGCACTGGAGCGGAGACTTATAACTTATAGGAGTGTTACTGGCTATTGTCCAAATTAAATACTTGTGAAGTGCCATTACGTGTCGAGATTATTCACTCATCGTGTCACAGCTTACGTTCATTATTGCAGAAAATCCTACTTGTGATGTATTAGTTTTGCGTGGGTGTCACATGTACTGTTTATGTTATTGCTGTGTACTCATTGAAAACAGGTTAGTTTGGGTCCTGGTGTTTGACTATATGGGTGTGAAAGTGAGTGAACGATGGTGACACATAGCACCAATCAGCGGTTTATATGTTGGTATAACATTATTAACCTTCATTTAATGGTTTCAATGCGTTGTCCACTAAGAGTATAAGTGTTATTCGTAATGTTTACAGGTTGTTGTACATCCCTCTTTTTGATGATGTCAGGAAATGCCCAATCAATAGACATGCATGATGACATTTACACATGCAGTTGTAATCATTTATTGTTAAGTGCTACACAGTATCTATAATAGCGGAACTCATTGTTTCGAATATTTTAACATAATCAAGTTTGACAAAATCTCAGATGCCTTTTAATGATTTAATTTATATCTCTACTACTCCAACTATTCGTTGGATAGTATTGTTTAATTTAAAATAACGTTGTAACCATCTCTCTTCAAGATCTTAAATCAAATTTTAAAGGATATTTTATAGAATCAAGTATTATTATGTTTGAAAACAGTTTTTTTAACATCATTAAGGTCCTAAAGAAATGGTTGCTCTCATGTCTCAACTGCCATTTTTATCTCCGTTTTTATTTACTCTTTTTAATGTCCGACAGAGGGCATGCACTTAATAAAGGTTTTTAAGCATGGCCACTGTTCTTAAAATTTAATAATGTGTAATATTAAAGAGTTTAATTGTAGGTATCTTTGGTTGGTCTGTATACCTGACTCTACTGCACCAGTATGAGACTATGTTAAAATTAGTGTATTGACAACAGCTACATCGGCCAGAGAGTGAAACCAGAACATCTTGGTAACAGTATAAACAGACGAACCCGCAAAGGTATATAGATTGCCGGCATACCTGAACTTGCCTACGTCACTGGAGGAAGCTTGGCGAAACGCGTCTGAGTTTTTGGTTACGCCAAGCCACCGTGAGATGCAAGCGTTTGTTTCTCCGGTATCCTGGCCCAGCGTTGGACGCGTCTGCGCCATGCGCAGGATGCGAAACGGTGGACTAGTAAGTGGTGAAGCTGAAAGGACGTTTGTGCAGAGGGGATAGGCGGCGGGAGGAGGACACAGCCTGATGCACGTAGGTTTACTTTTTTGGATACCCTCCACACTGCAGCCCTTACAGACCTCGAGACACAGACAGGAAAGAACTGCCAGCACGGGGGACCCGCCAAGACAATAACACTCCCAACCCAGGAGAGGGACCAACGTGTGAGTATGTGCGGGGCATCTCCTTCCATAGTAGCCCAAATATATTGGGTCGCTTTGTAAAGTTTTAATCTCGTCAGCCACCCATGGTCAATTTAAAAACTGTATTGCAACTATTTTTTTTACCCTTGTATTGTGGCAAGGAAGATATCAGAGCATTTCCCTCACCCTACAAATCAAACCAAATCACAATACAGAGGAGGAGACATCGCGCCAAGATGTAGATAGAAGATTTGATGTGTGAGTGTGTCTCCAGCCCAAAAGTGTGGATTCCATTATCCTAAGCTTATTTTCGGCACTTCCACATTATCTTCTCCACTCCCCATCACCCCTACCTCCATCCCCCTATTTCTTCAATGCAAGAAGGTTTGTATAATTGTTTTGTGCTGTTTTTCATTACGAGTGGCACTCCCTTTTTCTCTCACAGTTTTTCTAGGTTTATAAGTAGTGGTATTGGCTAGCGGCAAGCCGCAGTGACGCGCCCGGCGCCGAGGACATTCACCATTTTTTGCCACATAATCAAGTACGTGACACTCCTCAAATGGTATTAAAGGAGGGCAACTACCGGCAACATTGAAAAGCTACATACCCAGAAAGATTGTGACGATTGTTTAGAGAAGGCGGAGAATTCATTGCGAGGAGAAGGATTAGCAGCCCGGGGCAGGATGTCCGAGGCAGGAAGGAGGGCAGGGCACAGGGAAGGGGAGCGGAGTGGATTCTTTAGGGGAGAGACAGGAGAAGAGAAGGAGAAGAGAGAGAGAGGATCTGAGATGAGAGACTCAGGGGTGCTCATCTCACGATGTGTACAGGGGAGCGAGATGCCATTCTTAGATGGGATGAGTGAGGAGAGAGCAGCAAGTTGTTATCATTGAGTCAGCAGCAATGCTGATTCTGTATGAAGAGTTACGGCGTTTAGATTTAGCACGAGCTTTGTACAGCCAGGAGGTCGTGCAGTCTCCTGGTCTGATTAAAAATGCTTGTGCCTCCTTAATATTGCTTCCGTGTTCATTTTCACAAACTGTGTTGGGGCACACATAGTGCCCCTGGCCGGGGGGGTTTTCGGCTCGCAAATCGTCATTTCTCACGGGCATCTTACCTCAGTTTCTATGTGCAATGAATTAGACGCTGCTAGGAATTCTATTCATTATTCTAAAAGCAGACAGCGTGACTGGTGGGAATTGAGAAGAAATGGCTCTTTTATAACCATATGCGTGATATCATGTGGTGAAAAATGGGTGTGCCCACCCCACTCCGTGCGCACCCTGTTGCTTGATAGACAGACCCCAGCAAACCAAACACTAGGCAAGATTGATGACATGGCTCACTCCCCACCCGCCCCCTTCCCAGTCACTTAAGGCACTACCATTCCTTAGACTGTCCAGGGTTGGTATGCGATGCATTGTGGTAGACAGATTCCCCTGGGTCATTCCTAGCGCGATTCCTCTACATGAGAAAGCATCAGTTTTCTCATGCTTACGAAACAGAGGGTGCTATTTCGGAGCTGGTAGTGCTGGTGGGTGTAGTACAAATTAGGTGAAGTGTAACAAACCACAATTGTGGTTATTTATGTTTTGTAAATATGTGGCATTGTACTAATGTTTTACACATTGTGTAATGTTTCTGCACATGGATTATAGGGGTGAATCAGGTACGGTTATCGGCTTGGCTTTTGACAACGGTGCCTAACCCTCAATATGAAGCAGAGGACCCGGTTAAGTAGCCCACATATCTACAAGAATCGGTCAATTGAGGAGACAGTTTTTTGTGGCCTGATCAACAACAGATCAGATTGCTAGAGCAGAAATGGTTGGGCACTCAAATAACAAGCCTGAAAAAGTGGTAAGATATAGCTTCTTTGCTTGCTGCCATTTGGCACATTACGGCACTCCGCCATAATATGGGAAAGCGATATGCACAGGGCTTGGAGGAGAGATCCGTCAATGGAACAGAGACGGCAGACTTTATCGCAATGTTTCCGACGGCAGGATGCGTGCGGGAAACGTGCTGGTGACGCGGGCTTGTCGCCGGCGTCACTGCGGAGTGGATTTCACTGTTACGTGACGCGCCCAGTTTCCCCGGCTTACCCGACCACCGTGGAGTGTAAAGTGAAGCGTATAAGCGGGACGGGTAGGGCGGGGAAAGCAGAGGGTGCAGGAGCAGGGACTCTGGGTACGGGGTCAGGGAAGGGGAGTTAGAAATGCGCGGAGGTTGAGGGGGTGCGCGAGAGGAAAGTCGGCGGGCGCGCGGTATAGACGTGCGCCAGCTGGATAGATCCCGGCCTGCCAACCGGCAAATGTAAGAATATAAAGTCTGCCACTACTGCTAGGCAGGTGCCAGGGAGCAAACAGCCTGTGGTGTGGAGGACACGTCGTAATGTGATCAAAACACATATTTTACCATGTCAGCAACTACTAATCGTGGTCATAGTACTACCTATATGTAATTCATGTCATGTTTATAGAAATGTACCATGGGGCCCGATATCATTTACATAGGAAACGGAATGCTATCGTACTCCCCACCTTCTCTTCTCTGCTCGTGTGGACAATTACAATGTGGGCTCGGGTATGGTCATTCATAAAAGGTTGGATGTAAAAGGTTAGCCACTAAACATTTTGTGTTTTACCATGAAGGGAAGAATGTCTAGCAAAATCTATATGTCGTTGCTCACTGTTTTGTTGTTTATGCATTTAAAACATTTGACATAGTTGATAGCCATAGTTACTCGCATTTTTTCATACAAATTTCACTTGGAGTGTGAAGGGTGGGGACGAATGATGTGGAACGTATTTGATTTGGAGCTCACATGTTCATATTCGTGTGTTTTTTATATCAAATTAGCAAAAGATATAACATAGGTTGTGTAGTAGCTGCAATATTAAATGTGATTAAATTATAATTTTTGCTCAATTTATTTTTCAGTCATATTACTCCAATAACTGCTCAGTGGGAAATTCTTTAATAACAGTCTGTAATAAGAGGCGACAAAAACATCGTGGGACACGTATTGTGATAGATGTTTATAACATGACTTGGATATGAAGAAAGTGCAGAAGTTGGTGGAGCTTGGCAATGTCCTTCGTGTCATTGGTCATGTGCGGTGCATATGCACGGTGGGTTGTATTGGATAAGTGTCTTGATAATTGTTCTAATACCATTAGCGAACCTGGAGTTGAGTATGAAAGTTAATACATCAATTCCTGCATCATGAGCGATGTGTTGCACGTACACAGTTCATCACCAAATTTAAGGTGTTTGTGTGGTGTGTGTTTCTGGTGTTCTGGGCTTTATGGTTAATGAGGGCGGTAATGCAGTATTTCTAAAGCAATTAATATAGATATGCATACATTCTTGAGTCTACATCGTAGCCTTGCCGCTTTCATTTTTAGCTATGATGTCGTTAACGTGTAATAATAACAACGTAATACTATTGTTCATCGTGTCTTTTAATGTAAACGCATATGTTAAGTGTTAATCAATGTCCTGACATAACATTAATTGGACTAATGCAGTTCGGTTGGCACTACAGCTGAGGTGATAATATTAGATTTCCACCACATGTTTTTTTGCTAAATAAGGTCACTATTTTGTATTGGGTTACTGTGAAATATACAATGCTTATGAGTTTATACTGGGACTATTAGATATTTTACCTATTTAACATAAAAGAGTAGAATATATATGATGTTTTGGTGAGACAATAGTGATAAGTGTTGGCTTGTGAACATTATCACATGCACATTACCAATTACTATTTTATGTTTATTCAAATATTAAAGCGGACATATGTAAAATCTAATTTAATGGGTAGTGGTTATCAACATAATCATGAGAAGAGATAGGAGTGCATTAGTTAAAAAGGCCACACAAGGCACCATGAATGGTTTATAGTCGGAATCAGCGCAAAACTGTTTTGAAGCCCTGTTACATATTGATTTATAATGATTGTCCTAGACGAACACACTACAGGTAATAATTTGTATTCGATTGGTCGGTATCTCAAATCAGACATTGGTTCCCTATGATACAATTGGAACCGACATACTGATGAAATAGAGCAAACACATGATGTTGAAACATTGCCACATGGTATATCTATTGTCATCATCATAACGCTTATACAATCTGAATATGATTGGCGATTATTCACGCAAAATAAGTGACATATATTGTTTCACAGACATAGGATAAATGCTTATCAGCCGAAGAATTTGTTGTTTTAAAATGCCGAATGTGTTCGGAATTACTATCGGAATAATGGAGTTCCGCGGGTGGGGTGTCATGAATACATAATAAGCTGCACGCTCACAACGTGGTCTGCTGCAGCGCACGTCACTAATCTGGTGAAACGAAGTATATTAGCAGCATTGCGCAAGACGATTGTGTGTCCGCTTGCGTTAAAGACATGTCCCCATGCTGCCTGCTAGACAGTACGCAGTGATCGTTGTAAAGTACATGATATGGAAGTAGAACACAAATGCACTTAGTACAGACAGTAGATATATGAAGTGAAAACTCGAAGTGTGTCCACGCCCAAAACCGGAGACTCACCCCAAAGGAGGTAAACAAGCAGCCGTGAGGTCAGTTCAGCACATGTGAAAATCACGCAAACACCCGCCTCACCAGCACTGATATGAAACATGGTCCGTACAGCGCTGTGAGCACCCGCGTTCCCCCCTACCGGCGTGTGGCGCGTATGACAGACTGCACTGAACGTAACATAAGCTACGGCTCATAACAAAACTGTGTCAGGTGACAACGTTCGTGGTGGGGGGCGGGGGGGGGCGGGTTTTTTGACATCGGGTAAAGTTAGGAAATCGTTGTCACGGATGAGTGGGACATGAGCAACGTAACCCACGTCACATGTTCGGGACCGTACCATTGTTTCATAGGTTGAATGTTAAAAATGAAGGCTAGCGTGTGTGTGTGTGATCCATGTTACGTTTTTTGGTAACAGTTATCTAAGCATTGTGTTGTAGAACAAGCTAGAATTGGATTTGGTCGAATAATGATCTCCCTGGCAAACATAGGTGTACTCAGGATGTAAGTGTAGTAATTTGTTAATAGATATATATTTACGATTTGTTTATAGCTATGGAAGCACGCAATTTCAACACTTATCCATTCATTTGCTAAAAAAACCATTTGCGTATCTATGCAGATGCTGCTGTCATATTTTTAACAATAGATATTACTGTAAAGCATATAACGAAATTTTATTTACCATTATTGTTAGAAAATCAGAATCCGATTTGGCTGCGAACAAATCGCTCCAGTTCAGGCACAGCCGCGACAGCGCCTATCGGTTGGAAGTCAATCGTGAATCCTGAGTGCATACCGTAACACGACAAAACTATTATTCTACTGATGTAGCCCACCGCGAATTTAGGATATCCCGGTGATGTGCCACGGGTTTTGTGTCGTTTTCTCCCGGGGTATTTGTGGATTGCGTAGATGTTTCGTCTGCTGTGATTTAAGCATTTTATTCCCCTGGCTGCAATACTGCAAGGCCGTGTAAAAAATGGCCATAGGGGGGTGGTTGCGGAAAGCTTGTCTGTGTAGAGTCTAATACCTTGGCTGGTCCAGACCTACAGTACACAGTCGTGTGCGTGACGCGGCGCCAGTAATATGTTAAAATTGCATATTTTTAATTATTTTAAAGTAAAAAACAGTAGGTACCAGGGATCTCACTGCGCGGAACATCGGTTCCGGGCGAGTGAAGTGATGGAGGTTCCTAAAATAACATGGGGAAAATGAAGTTTAGTTCCTTTTGGGTGTGCCTAATGTCTTAAGAAAACCAAAAGGTGGACCGCATCATGTTCCGTGGTGAGTGGTGGAGCGCCCATTGGCTGTGGATCCTTGGGAGGTAAATTCTTTAGGGGGGCCGACCAGTACTGTACATTAAACTATTTCTTTTGTTTTCATCAGGAAAGAAAATGGCTAATGGGGGATTTGATGGATAATATTCGGACTGTCTGCTGAGTTCCCCTACACTTGTTGTAATTAATACCCGCAATAAATAAAACTATGGCACTTGCATTCTACATGTTCGAGTATCGTGTCATTTTATTTGTCTCATAGTTAGTACTGATACCGTTGAAACGTGCTACACATTGGGGGGCAGAAAAGAATTTTATTCTAAGGTTGCCCTAGTCAAACAGAGTTATCCAACGCCCAAGTGGCCCGTGAACTTTGGATCCGCGGACCCCTTAAGTAAGTTCCCAACGACAAGTTCCCACGAAAGTAAAATTGTAAAATAAACCGTTTCTGTGGGTCTAGAGCGGCGTAGGTCAATTTACACTTGTTCCGATGGACTGGTGCAAACCAACCAACTTGCCGCATTCAGTCGGCAAAATATTCAGGCCTTTTTTCCCAAGACCCCCAGGTGACGGAGTGCAGTGGTACCAAAGAGGGACAGTTTTAAAATGCACAGTCAACAGAGTGGCTTTTTTTTGACATTGCAAGTCGCAGTGGCAGAAACGACTATAACATTCCAACCCTGAATCTATTTCTATTGACCAACCGCTAGGAGGTGCTGCACAATTTGCCATGACAACAGGCTCTGTGCACAGTTTAACTAGGACAATACAATGGTGACCGAATCAGAGCCCTATAGGGCGACCAGAAACGGAGTTGTGGGTATACGCAAGGTTCGTATCAATTGGTGAACTTAGGCTGGTAATGAGGATTTCTACTAAGAAGAGTTTTAAGGGATTAATATTGTAGACTATACCAAAACCCGTCAGCATCAATAAAATTACCAGGGGGCAATAACCAGAGATTCGAGATTACCAATGGAACTCGACAGGGATGCCCCCTCTCTCCTCTCCTTTTTGCACTTACTATAGAGCCGCTGGCATCGGCAATACGACTCAATAGAGACATCCAGGGAATAGAAATTGGAAACAGGCAGCATAAAATATCCCTATTCGTAGATGATGTCATCCTAACCCTCACCAAACCCCAAATCTCCCTACCCAACCTGCAAAAGGAACTCCGAGATTTTGGAAAAATCTCAGGATATAAAATAAATAATGATAAATCGGAAGCCCTGAACCTAAGCCTGCCAGAGCCAGAGGTGCAACTCCTCAAACTAAACTTTAACTATCGTTGGAGCTCCTCATGTATCAAATACTTGGGA
>WSYH01005689.1:0-42734 GCA_036426205.1 Ascaphus truei | reverse complement strand
TTACAGAGCGTACCCTATGATAAGGGACGTCAACAAGATCAAGAGAGTGGTCCAGGCCCAGGCATGGATCGACAGTGGAGAAACTTTTCAGGATTGCATCTTCACTGACGAGTCTACTGTTTCGCTGGAGAGATTTGCCACCTTTGCATTCCACAAAAAAGGTCGCATATCTATGAAGCCGCGTCCAAAACACCCAGTGAAGATGCATGTGTGGGGTGCCATCTCTAGTCGTGGACCAGGATGCATTGTCATCTTTGAAGGTAAAATAAATCACACGCTTTTGCCTTATGCACTGTACTGTATTAGTGTGCAGTATTTTGAGCACTTTTCTTTTCTTGTTATAGGTATCATGAATAAAGCTTTTTTCCAAGAGCAAATTGTGCCTGAGATTGTGGAATACATCACACGTGAGTTCCCAGATGGTCACCGTTTCTATCAGGACAACGATCCAAAGCACACCGCGTCAACAGCGCATATTCTTGAGCGCGGTATCAACTGGGTAAAGACACCAGCAGAGTAAGTGCGGTAACTGTGTCTCATTTTTCCCCACTGTTTACTGTGTATCTCTTTAACTAATTCTCCTTTTTTTTCCCCTCCAATGACAGATCGCCAGACTTCAATCCTATTGAAATGGTCTGGCATCAGCTGAAGGACCATATCCGAAAAGTCGTGAAACCCTCCAAAAAGGATGAGTTGGCGCAAGCCATAATGAGTTTTTGGAACGATGTACTCACTGTGGAACGATGCAATAAATATATTGACCATATTGCGACTGTGTTGCCCATTGTGATTGAGCGTAATGGGCAAGCATCAGGAAGGTAGTATAGTACAGTACTGTACTGTAGTATGGTAAGTACAGGCACACCAAGTACAGTATGATACAGGTAAGTATGGCGCAGATTCTTTTTCAGTATACAGCATGCACCTACTATAACTGCACAAATGTTTTCTTTCCCGAGAGAGCAGCACTAGCCATCTTGTTACAAAGTATTTAATAGTAGTTACAGTATACAGTACAGTAGTTCCAGTATAGACTAGTTTGACAGTACTAACATCATAGTCCAATATGGAGTAGCTATACAGTACACAATGCCATAATACTGTATGCTCCTAACTGCACTATTTTTTTTCTTACCTGAGAGAGCAGCACTAGCCATCTGGTTACAAAATATTTAACAGTACAGTAGTTACAGTATACAGTAGTTCCAGTATAGACTAGTTTGACAGTACTAACTGCATAGTCCAATATGGAGTAGCTATACTGCACATAATGCCATAATATGCACTAATTTTTTCTTTTCTTGTCTTTTCAGAGAAAAAAGGACGGGCAGGGGGAGGTGGGTATCATGTGTAAATTGTGTGAACTGTGTACACATAAAGTGTATCTAAAGTGCAGTCATGATTTACACAAAACCTCCCCTCTCTCAATGAACTACACAGAATGAGGAAGAAGATAAAGACGGAAAATTTGTATACTGCACCGACACACTTTATTCGAGCAAATACCCAGTATGTACCTGGCAGATACCTGGAATGCGCCGCTCCTCACCTCTGACAAGCCCCGTTGCGTTTGCCTTCCCAGCCTGGGTTCATGCCTGGCTGACGGGCGGCTGATCTGTTAAATGATAATGATTAGGATTTAATAGGCTGCAATGCTTCGCGTGTCTACCAGATGGCATAAATTCATGAATTGTAATGCAGTATATATAGATATACTGTGCAGTATTGCAGCCAGCGGGAATAAAATGCTTCAATCCCTGCCTGAAAATAACCCAATATACTCGGGCAGAAAACAGTCACAAACCTCAATACACCCGGGTATACCCGAATTCGTGGGACTAGCCGAGCTCGAATAAAGTGTGTCGCCAGTGTAACTGTTTTTATTATTATCAATGTGCATTATTCATGATTATTCACCGGCCCTCAATTTTCAACTGTGCTGTACTATTTTGTTATTTCTCTTCTGCATACTTCAATAGTGTATCTCCAGTCATGATTTACACACCCCCCCCCTCTCAATGATTATTTGTATTTTTCTTTCCTGATAAAATAAAATACATATTTAATTCAGATTATTTTTCTTTGAACTTTAAATTCACTGTGAATGTGTGTGGAGGGGATTCTTCAAGAAGACATACAGTTTTATTAATTGGTTACATTTTTATTAATTGGTTACATAATCAGATTAACATAAGGGATTAGCCAAGCATTTGAAAACGAATGTGAAGTTATACACGCATGCGCATTAATCATCAACTGGCTCCCTTCCCAAAGAGGATTACACAAAGCCAACAATAGGAAAATTACCGAATGCTCTGAGAGAGGTGTCGATAAGAGGTTGAAATCCTTGAGCGAGTCTTGTGTGTGTCTGCGGGGGAAGGATAAAGCTGCATGAAGGATTTTCTGTACTGTAGTTCAAAGACATTACATATTTTCAACAGGTCATCATAATGATTTGATCCCCACACCCCCCAAATACATAAAAATCACACAAATCATGTGCAGTCAAACGCACAGTGTCGCAGTCAAAACCTACAGCACCGATTGAATATCGTAATATCAAGATGGTTTAGGCAGGCACATGTTGAGAAAATAAAAATAAAAAATGACGAGAATTATTATTATTTTTTTTGGTCAGTCTTGAACTTTTTTTCCCACAATGAGCATTAATAATCAACACCGAAGAATAAATCAAACCAGGCTCTGCACGTTATATATGCAGGAATGTGATTGA
The DNA here is from genome assembly GCA_036426205.1 of Ascaphus truei. Classification (NCBI taxonomy): domain Eukaryota; kingdom Metazoa; phylum Chordata; class Amphibia; order Anura; family Ascaphidae; genus Ascaphus; species Ascaphus truei. Next base: position 40,000 of record WSYH01005689.1, on the reverse strand, counting down.
AGACACAAAGCCATCCATTCAAAGGAATGGTGTGGGAGAGGTGTACTGTAGATAAGATAGAAGTTGAAATACTGCAGTGCAGTACATTAGCCTGTGTCTGTGCGGGGGCGAGCAAGGGGAGAGCGCTGTGTACGCCGAAATGTGATACTGTTACAGTACACGCCTATGCGTTTCAACACTGTTCAAATGAGACATAGTACTGTACATGCATGTATAAATATGCAAATGTACAATTACTGCTCGCGCGCACACAGACTGTGTACTGACGTAGGTTGAACTGCTACAGTATTAGACTTTGAAGACGACAGCTCGCGAACGCACACCTGAGTTTTTAGACGGTATTGTAGTATTGCAGACAGCGCTAATAATACGAGCGCTAAAATACCGGAATATATTTCGGAAAAAAAGAAAATATACTGCATCTGCCCGCGGTTATCAGAGTTACGCCACTACGGACGCATTAGGATAAAGTGGGCCGTAGCTCTGAGATTTCCTCCAGAGGCGTTCAGAGAAACGAGAGGAGGAACGCAGCATGCGCGTGTGGCAATTTATTCAGGGTCTGGAGTTAGAAGGGCGAGGACAGTAGAGAGAAAGCGGGGCATGTAGATCAAGACAGGAGGATAAGGCAGAGTTGAAGTTCCTGACCAGGTTGTCAGGGTCTGAAGCAGGCCTGAGCGAGGAGAGGGAGGAGCGTAAAGTGGAATCAAAAGCTGGTAGGTTAATAGAGCGCAGGTTTCTACAGAAACGAGGGCTAGATGGAGACGGAGAAGGGGAGAAGCGAGATGGAGAAAATGAGATGAGGTGATGGTCAGAGAGAGGAAAGGGGGAAATGGAGAAATCAGTGAGAGAAGTTTTTAGTGAAAACCAGGACTAGGTAGTGGCCATCCTTGTGGGTGCTGGCTGCAGTCCACTGTTGGAGGCCAAAAGAAGAGGTTAGAGAGAGAAAGTGGGAAGCCCAAGGGAGAGAGGGATCATCAATGTGGCAGTTGAAGTCCCCAAGGAGAAGAACAGGGGAGTCTGAAGAGAGAAAGAAAGAGAGCCAGGATTCAAAGTGAGAGAAAAAGGAAGAAGGGGGATGAGTAGAGGTGGGTGGGCGATAGATGCCTGCCACGTGGACAGGGAGAAGAGAGAAGATCTGGACAGTGTGAGCCTCAAAGGAGGGAAAAGCAAGAGAGGGAGGAATTGGAAGGGTTCGGTAACGGCAGAGAGAGGAGAGCAGGAGCCCCACGCCTCCACCCTTGCCATCAGGGTGCGGAGTGTGGGAGAGAGGCCACCATAAGAGAGGGCAGCTTCCAGAGCAGAGTCAAACTGAGTGAGCGAGCGAGCCAGGTCTCAGTTATAGCAAATAGGAGCAGAGAGTGAGAAAGTCATGCACAGAGAGGAATTGTTAGAGAGGGAGCGAGCATTCCAAAGGGCACAGGAGAAAGGTAGAGAGGAGGGAGGGTGGCGGGATGAGTATGAGGTTAGAGTGGTTGACACCAAAATGATTGGAATTTGTATGTGGGAGGCGAGGACGAAAGCATGGAAAATAAGGCTTTGCTTTGATAAACGCAAATGCGTTCTCCTATGACAACCGACACGACGAGTTGCATTAAGACAAGTTAGATCGGCAAATACAAGAGACGAAAGAACGAAGTCAGATACGTGTAGGCAGAATAACAGTGCCTGTTTCCCACCCTTCCTTCCCATATCTAGTGGATAAGTGTGTTTGTCAGTTCGTCTTGTTCGTGGTAAATGTTTTCTTCTATATATGGATGTTACGAAACAGGTTTTATTTGAATGTACAAGACAATGTGTTGCTAGACCATGTTAAGATATCAAAAAGAGAAAAACCTAATAAAATTTGTGTTACAAAAAAAAAAAAAAAATAAGGCGGAGACCAGGATTGGGAGAAATATCTCCAGAAGCAAGGAGAGGAAGCATGGATAGAAAGAGTGTGTGTGAGGATGATTTGTAGGGGTGTGCTTTATTGCTGGGGGTATAGCTGTGTGGTGTCAGAAGGCGCAGGTAAGAAAGGAGTTCATGTGAACTGAGACGCGGTGAAGGAAGGAGAGATGGAGATATATGAATAGCATTAGAGACATAAAGAGGCTGGTGGAAGAAGTGCATAATTTGAAAATAAGTGAGGTCACAGCGAATATAAAAAGTAAAGGCGGCATAACAACAATAGTAACGTGCTGAGAGGTGCAGTCTGGGATAGATGATATCCTCCTTTCAAGCGTAGTTCTAATGCAGAAATCAGAACCAGCAGGTGCTGCCCACTTTGTTGACTCCTTTTTGAACTCCAGTTTGCTTGCTACTTGACAAGGGGCTGCAGACAGCGGAGGCTGCGATGCTGACTGGTTTTATAGCTCTAAAATGTCACCTGACTTAAGTACAGCCCAGGCAACTTAATTAGCACATGTGAGGGACATTAACCAGAGGGATTTTCTAAAGAGGGTGTTGACCAAGTAGAAGTTAAATACAGATCAATTGCAGATGGGCTTAATTTAAAAGAGGGGGTCCAATCAAACATACCTGAGAAGAATTAGATAATATCTGTTAGGTAATACAGTTGTCTTCCCTTTTTAAACTGGTCTGACAGTATGTTCTGATGTCCCAAATATCTGCTGCTTTCCCTCATGTCCTAGTTTTAAATAATGTTTCTGGGACACTGGGGGATAGGGGAGGTCTGTGCAGAGGAGAGAGGGGGGAGGTCTGTCCAAAGGAGAGGGGGGGAGGTCTGTGCAGAGGAGAGAGGGGGGAGGTCTGTGCAGAGGAGAGAGAGGGGAGGTCTGTGCAGAGCTGTAGAAGTGAGACACAGAGCTCTCTTCCCTCCCCCAATCTGCAGTGCAGAACTACAGCTGAGGGAGAGCAGGGTGACCCCAGGCATAGGGGTGGGTGCTGTGTCTGGGTCTCTGTATGCGCCTCCATATAGAAACCCAAGCATGTGGTAGTCCCATGTCTGTAGCATATAAGGGGTTGACTGGGCCAAATTTCCCCCAGGTCCCAGCTAGGCCCCGACTCGCTGTAGTTGTGTGTGCTGCAAGGGAAGGCCCATAGGTAGGGACGCTTCCCCATTACTGCATAGTGTCAGGGATACAGTGATCCCACCACGTGGTGTCTTCTCTTACAGCAGGCCTGCACAACATATGGCCCGCGGGCCGCATGCGGCCCGCCCGGCCTATCTGTGCGGCCCGCGATGAGATTAAAAAAAAAAAAAATTTAAAAAAAAAATGGCGGCGGATCCCCGCGGTCCCGGGGGCGAGGTGAGGTGCAGGGGTGTGATTGGCGGTGGGCAGAAGGGGGGTGTTGGAGGTGCAGGGGGGGTGATTGGTAGGTGGCAGGGGGGGTGATTGGAGGTGCAGGGGGTCATTGAGGTGTGTGGGTCATTGAGGTGCAGGGGGTCATTGGAGGTGCAAGGGGGTGTTGGAGGTGCAGGGGGGGGTGATTGGTTGTGCAGGGTAGGTGATTGGAAGTGCAGGGGGGTGATTGGAGGTGTGGGGGGTCATTGGAGGTGCAGGGGGGGGGTCATTGGAGGTGCGAGGGGGTCATTGGAGGTGCCGGAGAGGGTGGTTGGAGGTGCCGGGGAGGGTGGTTGGAGGTGCCGTGGAGGGTGGTTGGAGGTGCAGGGGGGGTGATTGGAGGTGCAGGGGGGATGATTGAGGTGCAAGGGGGAGAGTGATGTGAGGTGCAGGGGGGGGAGTGATGTGAGGTGCAGGGGGGGAGAGTGATGTGTGAGGTGCAGGGGGGGAGGTATGGTGAGGTGCGGTGGGAAGAGTGCTGTGGTGGAGGTGCAGGGGGGAGAGTGTGTGACGGTGCAGGGTGAGAGTGATGTTAGGTGCAGGGGGGAGAAGGATGTGAGGTGCAGGGGGGGTGGGATGTGTGTGGTGTGCAGTGGGGTATTGTGTGTTTGTGGAGAGGGAGTATTATGTGAGGGGGAGAGCTGGGGGTATGAGAGATAGATGGGGAGTATCGCAAAGGTTGATAGTGAGGGGTTCTGGGGGAGATATGAGGATGATGATGAGAGGTGCTGGAGGAGAGATGATGATGATGATGATGATTTTACCCGTGCGGCCCAAATTTTTTTTCCTTGGAGCATTTCGGCCCTTCTCGCTTTACGAGTTGTGCAGGCCTGCTATAGAGTAAGACTCACTATAAGTAGGGTGACCAGATGTCCCTGTTTAGCTGGGTGTTTGACCCCAAGGCTGACAATCGGCGATCGTGCATGTGCACGAGTGGCCGGCAAGCACCCATCACGCATGTGCGGTCGGCACTTACTGTTCACTCATTCACGAAATTTGTCCCAGTTTTTCCCAGGACAAATATGGTCACCCTAACAATAAGGGCAGAATAAGGTTCTGTGTATTTATAGTAAAAATGGCCAGGTTTGAGAGTTTTGAAATTCAAACTCGGCAAACTTTGTAGCTCGAATCTTCAAATTTGAGCTAAAACCAGAGAGACTCATCTTCGGATCAGGTTTTTTTTTACAAATTAAATAAAAAATCTGCAAACTTTTGAAAACAAAAAAGTTCTAGGTTAGAGTATTAAGCAACAATAAAAACATGTGCTTATTTTGTGGGTTTTTTTAAATAAAAATCCAAAACTATGCATAGTAAATAAAAATACTACTTGTAGTGCATTTGCATTTATCAGACAGGTCTGCAGCCCTGCCTTTCTCCGTGATCTCTTAGCATATAATGCTTTCACTGCAGCCAGGGATTCTGGGAAATGACATGCAAATGAGAACTAACCGTGTGTCACTTTTTGCTTCTTGTCCAGGTTACCATGGACCTCTCTAAGCATATGCCTAACTTATTACTCGGTTTTTCAGCACAGCCTGGGTTAAAGACATGCGTAGCCAGTAAACCCCACTCACAGACAGCTGTTTCCACATTTTGGATCTCATCAGTGCGAACTTGGTTACTACTGTAACTGAAACTAAAACCAAAACCAATCGAGTTCCAGAAAAATGTTTACAATTGAAACAAAAATACCATTGAACGTGACCACCCAGTCATTATCCTTATCTGGTGTGTTATGTTCATCATAGAGGGTAGAAAATTCCCACAGCAGATTTGGTTGATACCTTTCGATAAGTTGCTCCAGCGCATTTTCAAAGCTTGGTCTTTTGCTGGCATCAATCCAAAACTGTGGGTAGTAGGAATAACTAATAAATGTTTTTCCATTGTTAACGTTATTATAGAATTTCATGGCATGACACTTCTGCCACTGTTGCAGGGTTTCATTTACTCGTTCTATCAGATAGTACATTATTCCTCTGTTGGTAGAGTCGCCGATAAACAGAATCTGTTTGTGATGAAAATAAAAATAATTTCATGCAGTATTAAACATGATTTATACTTTTACACCCAGTAAATGACAAGGACCATATGACGTACACTCTCCTGCTAGATAATGCATTCTGATATTTGAAACAGTGGCCATAACCTGTTTGTAATACAAATAAATAATTATTGAATAGACTACCTGAGATAAATGTTAAAAGGTATTTTAATTATTCTCGCCCTTTGTTAGTCTTCCTCGTCGTTCCCCTATATGTTTTCTTTCTGTACGTCTAGGGTGTAGGTTTAGGTGTCCTCCCTAAGTTCCTACACACGCTCTAGTACTAACTTTCTTGGGGAGTGGCACAGTAGACAATTTTTTTAAATAAGTAAATTCCATAACAATAAAATATCAGTAAGGACATATTTGCAACTGCCCTAAAGAATGCTCTTAAACTGAACATTTTGTACTACAAACTATTAACCTCCAAAAGCCAATACAGAAACCTCAATTGTCAGGAAGAATTGTTATGTTGGCAATTGTGTCGATTAAAGTTTAGGGAAGGCACTCATTTTAGGTTCAGATCAACAAAGCTCTGTTAAATCAGGGATCATATCGTCACTTTACCTGAAACAATAACTGTCATTATTTTCCCTGAGGTTGATGCGTATCCACAAAGCTAATTCTATGCAAGGTTAATGGCCATTGGAAATCGCATTAGTATAGACTTAATGTCACCATCATTGTAAGATATATAGTAGGGAGCAGGAGCACAGCCGAAATCCAGGAAAAAAAAATGTCCCAGGGCAACTCCAGATTCAATAAAACATATTTATTGCAAAATCAGCTCACAATGGTAGTGTAGAAACGCACCTACAGTATGTGTTTCGTCCAGAGGGACTTTATCAAGGACTGAGTCAGGAGTAAATGTTAGAAAATAGAATAATATCTCCTTTAATTATTAGTAAAGCTATACTCTATGCACTTGCAGAAATAGGGTCTTTAAATCTTATCTGTATGCTGATTCAATGGTATGACACCAGAAAGTCTGTACATTCAGGACGCTGACAATTTGTGCACACTATTGGTAACTCCGCCCTCGCGATGTGTTGTACTGACTGGTGCTGCGCTCTCTGTTCCTCCCGGAAACTCTGGTACACCCATTGAGACCCTGTATAGTCCTATTTTGGTTTGGATGTGGATGTTTGGACTTGGTACTGAATTGCAGCTGTGAGGTTAGAGGTAGATGGCTGTGTACCATTTGCATAGACATGATACCTAAAGTCAAAAGAGTTAATGAGGTCACCACGTGATAGTGTGTATGGTACAGAAAGAAAATGAGAGGTCCCAGAACAGAGCACTGGGGTACACCAACAGACAGATCAAGAGGAGACAAATACATGATCGTAACAGAGACCAAAAATGTGCAATAGGAGAGGTTTGATGACGACAACCAGGATAGAGCTTGTTTGCAGACACCAAGAGTTTTAGAATATGAAGGAGAAGAGAGTGATCAACAACATCAAAAGCAGCAGAGAGGTTGATTAGGATAAGTAGACAAAATGACTATGGGATTTTACTTCATGTACATATTGGCTCATTAGTGAGCACAGCCTCCATTGAATGAGTTGTACAAAAGCCAGATTGTACAGGGTTCCAGAAGGAATGAGAATGAAGAAAGTTGTACAGGAGAACGCGTTATGTTAAAGCCGTTTGGACGCAAAGGGCAGGAGGGATACAGGTTGGTATTTAGTAAGGCACGGAGAGTCTAGGGTGTATTTGAGAATAGGTGTGACCACAGCATGCTTTAAGGAGGAGGGGAAAGTGCCAGAGGACAGGGATGAATTGAAAATATGGGTGCAAGTGGGAACTAGAGTTTTGATTATAAAGTGTGAGGGAATGGGATTGAGAAGTCATGTGGTAGAGGGAGGAGGAGAGGGGAAGGGGGAGGAGAGATTTGTGGGGGTGCTTTTTAATGAGGTGTGCAGAGGAAGCTGTGATTGAGGTATGTAAATAGTGGTGCCAAGTCTGGGCACAGAAGGAGGAGGGAAGGAGAGATGAAGAAATTTAGATAGGAGGAGGAGAGTGGGGAAGGTGGACAGAATAGAAAAGTTTACAAAGGATTTAGGAAACTGCAAACCGAAAAGGCAATAAGTTGGGCATAGTGGGTTGCAGCACAGGGACCAGGGAGAGAGAGTTAGGTGGAGAAAGTTCCCAGGTATTGCAGGATATAAGGAGTATGATTTCAAAGAGTAGATGTATAAATCAGGCTAGGTAGAGTGGTGTAGCACTGAAGGCTAGACAGCAGCTTATAAAGTTATAGTTTTTCAGCTGTGCATACATTGTCAGATCATTTTAAAAGTTAAGCTCTCACAGTTTCAGTGTGGTTGTTAAAATGCTAAATCCAATTTTTATTTTCTTGTTCATCTCCAACTCAAATCTAGCTCAACTCAGCATACACACAAAATGTGACACTTAAGAATGGGGCAGAGCCAACTACATTGGAATAACCAATACAGACTGACATTACCGCACCAATAAAAAGGAAGGGAGAAGTTGTGACTAATTAGTACAGACAGAGGCACATACCAAAGAGATGTTCATTTGATAATGGTTCTGTTACATTCAGGTTAAATTGATAGAATTGAAGTAAGCTTCATGACTTTACGTTACGTTATTAGGCTTTTTTAAATGTGGTAAGGCATAACGTGACATTACCTTAGGTTAAGATCATGTAACAGAGCTTTGTTAGCCCTTACAAAAATGACATGGCTGGCCTTGCAAACGTTTGCTTTTTGGGATGTTGCACTTTAAGCTATATTATTTCTTAGAAGCTTTGGAAGAGTTTATAGACATTCGTTATCCACTATAGCGTAGTGATACATTGTAAACAGGAAGAAGTTATGAGCTTTAAAATGGTGTCATTTTGCAAGAGAGGTATACTGTGATATGAGCATAAAAATTTCTAAAAAATAAATCGTCAAATCAGAAATGCACCTTTAATAACTTTGACATATTTTTTCCATTATTAAAAGGTTGAAGCAGCGGTCTGTGGGTAGGTTTAACTGGCTATGCACTTCTTTAACCCAGGCTGTGCTGAAAAGCTGTGTAATACGTCAGGGATAAGCTTGTATGGGTCCATGTTAAAGTGGATTAGAAGCAAAAGGTGACACTGTGTGCTCATGTACATGTCATTTCCCAGAATCCCTGGCTGCCCTGGAAGCATTGTATGCTAAGAGATAACGGGAAAAGACAGGGTTGTAGACCTGTTTGAGACATGTGAATGTGCTCAAAGGAGATATTTTTATTTGCTGTATACCATTATTAAAAAATGCAAATGACTCAAGAAATTATCTTGTAGTTATTATTTTCAACACATTTCTGATTTATGTTTCTGAATAAAATATGCAAGTAAGGATGTGCAGGATTGATTAATTTCCTAGTCATTATATGACATATATTAAAGAGGATTACTAGAAGTGAAGAACTCCCTGTCCAAAGACATAAACAGCCCCAGAGAAACAAGGTCTCACTCAGGCTTACATGTCATAATCAAAACAAAAGCAATTGCCTTGTACGGAAGCTGAGCCAGTGAAGCAGATTTCTCTTAGTGAAGCATTTTAAGTACTAATAAATGTAATCTTTTATATAGAGACAAGAAATGTCCCTTGCTCTGATTGGATGAGTGCACTAAAGGACTTGTGTTCCTTGTGTTCGTTTCTTTGTTGATTACAAGTTTCTTTGATATGATTAAACACATGTGGGACATTAAATCATTAGGGCGATGTGGTATATATTTCACATGGAATGACTACTTTAGTATATCTCTTACCCACAGTGGGGTTGTGTTTGTCTATTTTTGTATTTCATAAATACCTTTGTCTTTTAGTATAGATTTAGACTTGTATGAACTGTACTGATCAGTTCTGTTGTGTGTATGGAAAGGTCTTCCTATCTTCATTAAATGAAATAATGCATTCTATACGTATTCAGCACTATAAGTGAGAAACTTTGGAACACAATATCTCCCAAATCTGTTCATAGAAATTGGCTGTAATTTGAATGTTTGATGCTGCATGTGCATGGTGAATGGCTGCATTGAAATACTGAGTAACGGGGCGCGCGTGTGACGTTACAGCGCATGCACATCTGCTGAAGTGCTCCATGCATGCCGCTGCATATAATTGAACAGAGCCTCTGATCGTCACCTCGGTACGCGGCCAAGACAGAGGCGGAGGACAGAGGAACCACCAGACATGAACCTCCGGAAGGATAAGAAGGTGAGCGTCCCTGATCTGTCCCGCTTTGGATATAAACAGCCCACGACTCCAGTGGAAAAAAACAAGATGGCGGCGTGGAGGGCGGAACTGAGCGTGCATCACTGAACCCTGGGAAGGAGTAGGATGAAGAAGCCAGAAATGTAAACATAACAAAGGAAGATATAAAGGAGATGTCCCAGTAGATGCAGTCCATGTTCCAGTCTGCTTTGGACAAAGCAGTGCAGGAATTTAAATCTGAAATATCTTCCCTGTCTAAAAGAACTATAGATCTGGAAGGTAAAATGGATGCTTCCCTGCAAAATAAAGTGGACAGAGATGACGAAGTCCTGAGGCTTAACGAGGAGGTAAGAGCCATGAGAGATAGTCTGGACGATCTTGAAAATAGGGAGTGAAGGCAAAATTTGCGAGTCCGCCACATCCCGGAGTCGGTGACTGCAGAGGCACTGCAGCCTTATCTTAAAAGGCGGTTTCTGGCGATTGACCCCCAACTAGAAGATAGCGAACTGTTAATTGACAGAGCTCACTGAGTGCTGGGTCCAAGATTTGACGACCCTAAAAGAAGCAGGGATGTGGTGCAGTGGCTTCATCAATACACAGCTAAAGACAAGATAATATAGGGGAGCAGAAACAGGGGTCCAATCGCCTTCGAAAACTCTCCCATTCAGATTTTCCAGGATTTGTCAAAAATGACTATAGACAGGTGAAGAGAATTGCGACCGGTAACACCGATCTTACAAGAAAGGGGAATTCGCCATCAGTCGGCCTTTCTGTTTCGCCTTATTGTTAACCAAGGAGGACAGCAGGCCTTGCTTCGCTATCCGGAGGAGTCTTCTGCTTTTCTTTCGCCGCTGGGTTGGACCGGATCAACAAGGCCAATCCCAGAATAATGGCTCGGATGAAAGGAGATCGGCTGAAGGAACAAGTGCCAGAGGAGCGAGTAAATAAGACCGACCGAGCATCTGGGATGTTCCATGGGTGTTTTTTCCCTGACAGTCACCAGACCCTGAAAGGGTCCATTGGAGCCCATGAGGGCTTATCCGACAGACGAGTCCACAACCCAGGATTCCATAAGAAGGCCAAGTTGGAGCTGTTTTATTTTAGTTGTTTTGTTTCTCTCTGTCTTCTGTCCTTTGATTTATAGGACCGGCTATCAAGACTTTGTGCCCAATGTCTGAGCAACAAGACCGACTCTGCGGAGGAGAGTGGACCCCTCTGAGTATAGAAGAGACTAAGATCTATTTGGAGCAGGGGGATTAACTTTTTGTGAGGCCGGAAAAATTATCAACTGTTGTTTTAAGTAAGGTAAAACAAAGGTGCGGTGAGGATGTGGAGATTTAGTAGTGGCGATATGTGGGGGTGAGTAAGGAGTCCAACATGCCTGACGTTAGGGCGACCCCAGTAGGGCCATATGCCCACCAGGCCAATCTATGTAGGGACTGGCCGCAAAATTGGGATGAGTGGCTGGTTACGCTCATCTTTGTTTCCAAGTTAATTTTTGTTTTTTTTGTTCTTCAAGTTCCTGATTTGGGAAAATTCCTCCACCCGTTGTTTTTTGCCCTGTTCCCCCTTCTGTTATCCACAACCATCAAGATTTTTGGAGCATAACTTTTACAATATAGAGAGTACCGCCATATTGGAAATGACTAGTCAAACCCATTGAAAGTAGTATCTATGAAGGTTAAGGGCCTGAACAGTAATGGTAAATGTAGATTGGCCCTAAAAGAATTTAGGAATCTGAAATCAGATATTGTTTTTCTAGAAGAAACGCATTTTGACACTCAGGATCCCCCAAACGGTTTAAGCAGGGTGCACCCTATAGCACTCTATTCGTCTTTTACAAGCAAAAGAAGAAGGGTAGAGATTATGATAAAGCATGGTATCCCGTTCTAGATATTGGAGATTAACAGACCGAGAAGGGAGGTCCCTTGTGGTCCACGGTCTACTTTCAGATCTACATATCACCTTAGTGAATATATATGCACCTAATGAAGGACAATTTTTTTTTTTTTAAAGAAACATTGGAGTCTCTCGGAACCATCCAAGAGCAGGCAATAATTTTAGGAGGAGATTTTAATATGGTCCAGATCCAGATATGGATACATTCACTAATCCAGGGCAGTTACACTCTCCAATGATTTATAGTGTATCAATGAAATTTAGATTATTAATCAAAGAGTTCGGTCTTGTCGACGCCTGGCGCCACTCGCATAAAGGTCAGAGAGATTATTCTTTCTACTCAATCCCACATGACTCCTACTCTAGAATTGACAATATATTTGTAATCCCAAATATTTTGGAAGTGCTGGTTCACTCAGATATAGGCTCTATTACATGGTCAGATGATGCCCATGTGATGGATTTGTTTGAACCCCCATTTGCCAAGATTCAATCATTCCACTGGAGAATGACTGACTCATTACTAAATTATCTCGAAATTAGCACACAAATTGGAGACTCACTCAAAAATGTTCAGATTAATAATGGGTCAGTAGAATCGACAGCAATATTATGGGAGGCGCATAAGGCCACAATTAGAGGACAGCTTATCTCAATTGCATCCTATAGAAAGAGAACTAAAATGGAAAAACAAAAATATTTAACAGGGAAAATTGGAACGTTGGAAAGCTCACATAGAAAAAACCTGTTGAGGAAAATTTATAAAATATTGAGCCAGGCAAGGGAGGAGTTTAAGAGATTGCAATTGGAAGATGTAGAGAGGGCTCTTAAATGGACCAAGCAGACATACTATGATAAGGGAGATAAAGTGGACCGTTTATTGGCAAATAATCAGGGATCAGGGCGAAGGCTTTGGTCCCTGCTATTAGAATAAAAGGAGGAGGAGTCACATACAATCCCTCAAAGATTGCGGGGGAATTTGTTAAATTTTATGTGGATCTCTATAATCTAGATAATTCCACCCCGAATGCAAAAATTCCGGGCTCGATACATATCGAGAACTATTTGACAAATTGTAATCTCCCAAAATTGACAGAGGAGGATCATAAAATTTTAAATGCAAAAAAATATCTCAGGTCGGGCTTGAGATTGCGGTTAGTTCTTTAAAGCCCTCAAAAGCACCCGGCCAAGACGGTTTTTCACATTTGTATTATAATTTTTTTATAGGAATTCTAGGGCCTTGTCTATTGCATTTATTTAATGATTTTCTCAGCTGAAAACAAATCCCCCCCCCCGCAGATGACGAAGGCAAATATAGTGGTGATCCCTAAAGAAGGAAAGGATCCTTTTTGTTGTTGCAGTTACAGGCCAATCTCACTTCTTAATACGGATCTGAAAATCTGTAGTAAAATTTTGGCAAACAGGTTGAATCCAATTCTCCCTAGATTAATGCATTATGATCAGGTGGGATTTGTGAGTGAACGCCAGGCGTCAGATAATAAAGAGAAAATTATTAATGTTATTGACCGGATACATAAGTCTAAATTGAAGGCAGTGTTTGTGAGCCTGAATGCGGAGAAGGCATTCGAACGGATAACGTGGGATCTTCTGGCTAAAAAGCTATAGGCATTTGGATTTTCCGTGGTCTTTTTACAGGGAGTACTGGCCCTCTATGAGTTGCTGACAGCTTCTTTGAAGCTTCCACAGGGATAACAATAAAGAATGGTACAAGACAGGGGTGTCCCCTCTCTCCTCTTCTTTTTGCCTTAACAATTGAGCCTCTCGCGGCTACTATAAGAGCCTCCCCAAATATACAAGGGATCAAAATAAAAGATGACTATTATAAAATGTCACTATTCGCAGATGATATCATTTTAACTATAGCTAATCCATTAACATCCCTCCCGAATTTACAATTTTCCCTTCATCGATTTGGTGATCTGTCTGAGTATAAAATTAATATGAGAAAGCCGGAAGCTTTAAATTTGACTTTAACTGAAAAGGAGGTAGAGTCCTTAAACAAGATTTTGATTATACAGTAAATGGAAAAAGACCCAACTGAAATATCTGGGCATATATCTTACTAGGGACTATAAATTATTATATAAATATAATTATCCTGATCATGTTTCTAAAATAAAAAAAGATCGAATTATGCAATTTATTTGGAAGTATAAACCACCGAGAATAGCCAGATCAATTATGTTTGCTGCTAAAGAAGGAGGTGGCCTTGCAGTCCCAAATATTTAAAAATACTATATAGCTTCTCATATGAAACAAATGTTGTGTTGGCATTCACCGAGAGGAATATATGCCTGGGTGGATTTAGAAACCATAGTCAAATACCCGATTGGCCTCCCCTCTTTGTTATGGTCGGGAGCTGGGACGGGAACTGGGAGACAATTGGAGCCGGCAGTAATCGAGTTAACTTTGAAACTTTGGCAGATGCCCCCAAAAAATTTAGGGTTATGTCAACTCCATCTAGGCTTGCACCCCTGTTTGGTAATCCTGGGTTTCTTCCAGGGTTTCGAAATTTGGAGACAAAGAGGGATTCTGGAGGCGGGAGATTTGATAGAAAATGACAAGTTAATGTCATTTGAGGAGCTGATGAGAAAGTATGGCCTCTCCCAAACTGAGCTGTTTAGGTATATTCAGTTTCGTTATTTTATGTGCTAGGGTTTCAATGAGGAGGAATTTCCTAACTACATAAGATTTTGAAGATCTATGTAAAACAAAAAAGTATCAAAGGGGGGTTGATATAATCTCTTTATCAGGGTTTAGCCCCGAAACAGGATACCCCGGCCCACAAATATATGGATCAGGGGGCCTTGGATTTTCACTGAAATAATGAGGGGGGACAGGGAAGGTATTTGGGGAAATGCGGGTAAAACGTCTATCTCTACGGTAACAATAGAGAATATTTATAACATTTGGTTACGCTGGTATTACACTCCCATAAGACTAAAACCGATGTTCCTGGGGACCTCGGATAGAGGTTGGAGGGGATGTGGTGAATTAGGATATCTGGCACATATTTGGTGGTATTGTCCAGTAATGTAGACATACTGGAGAACAGTTCTGAAGTTAATAAAAGATGTAACTGATGTTGAGATTCTTTTATATCCAATTTTAATTATTTTAGCTAAACCTATAGAGGATGTGGACCACTATATATCTAAATTGATCCTGCATATCCTAACGGCGACTAGATGCGCTGCAGCAGCAGCGTGGAAAAAAACCACTACCGCCCTCCAGAAGAGGTTATTGGAAGGGTTATTGATTTCCAATTAATGGAGAAATGTACCTTGTTTCTGAACCATACTACTGAGAAGTATGCTAGGGTTTGGGATCCCTAGGATGCCGGATAGGGGGGTACCTCCGGAGGAAGAGTTGATTTGGGAGTGTTTTGTCTATAAGATATTGTATAATATGTAATTTGATTGTTGATGCTTGTAAAGAATTTGTATTCAAAATCGTTGTTTACCTTCCCCCCTCCCCTTTTTCTTTTTTGTGTCCTTTCCCCTCCCAGTTATGTTTGAAAACGTTAATAAAAATATACGTTAAAAAAAAAAGAAATACTGAGTAACAGATGTGGTATATTAAGTTACTAGTAGGAGTAGGGGACTGGATTATACCATGAATTCTCCTGTATACATAACAACCCGAACTAAGGGTATAATCAATAAACCCCCATATACCCTGTGGGATCCAATCAATAATTTAATTTGTATTATTTTTTGCAACAGCTTCCTTGTGTTCAACATCTGTGGTTCATTTACAGTCAACAGTTCAAAGAAAATAATACTGAATTTTTGCTAGCATCAAATGTTTACAATCCACTATGAAAAGTGGCACATACTGTACCTTTCTTTCTTTGACACACTGCTGCAATGCTGTTTTCAACAGGATGGGATGCTGACAGGAGTAAGGGTGCCATGATATTGCTCGCCAGTCACATGTTCTATTGTCCATGCAGCTCAGACAGGGGACAAGCCATTGACCTGAAAAAACATGCAGTTTCAGCTAATGTATAAGTCAGGGGTGGCCAACTCTAGTCCTCAATGGCTACACAGAGGTCAGGTTGGTGGCCCTTGAGGACTGGAGTTGGCCACCCCTGGTATAAGTGGTACAGCATAACAAATGTAATACATGTTCTGGGTTCCAAGTAGACCTTTATCCAGGAAAAAGTCACCATGTAACAAAAACATTGATAATACAGTATAGTGAATGTATTTATTATAACTTTGTTATATTTGTATTACCATGTTGCTGTGAACTACAGGTCTGGAAGATGCTCGTCATTTTTAATACTAAACAAACAAAAAAAAGAACTAACAGCAGCACACAGATATGAAAAATTACCACTTTTTTATGACATCAAAATATGTTTTAAGAAGGAATAAACAAAACATCATACAAAAATGTTATAATATTCAGTATTGCCCCAAAATGACATATACAGTAACCCGTAAGATGAATGAAGCATTATTGTATTCCAATTGTTAGAATTATACATATGTAGCCAGACTTAATGTTCCCGCTGCTGGGGGAACCCACAAATTCATGACCACGGCATGCCCTGGCAGTAGGAAATCTCTCTATGGGGGGTCCCAAGAAACCCCTCCCCCCTCATTTTGTTTTCTTTTCATCCTGCGGTTTCCGGGGACAGTAAATCAGACTACATTACATATGAAGACAGTCCAGGTTAAACAAACAGTATTAACTAAAAAATATTACTGGCAAAAATACAGAATAAGGGCAAAAGTTAATTATATCTACAAAAGCCCTGGCTACACAGTAACATGCTACAGTATGTAAATAAATACTCGTAGTATTTACAGGGCCATACAGTATTTTTCAGTAAAATTTACAAAGTCAACTAATAGTAACTAAATATCATGCACATATTAATAGATACCAATCACTCCACTAGAGCAGCATGAAAATACAAAAGATACACAATAGACATTACATCTAGACAGTGACAGACATATGTATAACAAAACATAAACTAAACTTTTCCTGGAATAAATCAATACATGAGATGCCTCTATCCCAAATAAAAATAAATGTGAGTAAAGTTCATCAGATGTCGGTAAAAATTATGCTTGCAAATGACATTCAAGCAGTTGTGCCAAGATAAATAGTCCAATGAGCAGAATCCACACAGTGCTGTGCTGAGAAATGAAAATGCTAGTGTGACAGAGTGAAGTCAACTCCTATCAGTTACGCCTGGGAGACATATGTCTGAGTGCTTCATCCAGCACTCATAAGGGTTAACTCAGGTGGAACTTAGGTAGTCAGGAAGTAAGCTGACACCTGAGAGCCAGAAAGGTAGAAAAGGATCTTGTTACCAGCAGTAGGTGGCTCTCTCAGACAAGAGCACATGGATAGATGTGCTGCTAGCCAGAAGGATAAAACACTACTTACTGCAGCGAAAGTAAGATTTGTTTCATTTGTTTTCATGACTGCTTAAAAGACTCTGAAGGTTTGGTTATGGTTTAGCCAGCCAGCCTGCTAGATAGGTCTGCTGTGTTAGTCAGTTTTTCTCCCATCATGGAGCAGGATTAATTTTGTTAAAGGGACAGTGTACCCGCATGTTATGTTACTGTGGAGAAATAAAGCCATTGAACATTTTTCATTATCCTGAAACTACACGTGTGGACTGTTCCCTGACCTCGGCTACAGGCCGTCCTGCCACAAGTGGTGTCAAAAGTGGGATGTCGGACGGCCCCTGTATCTGAAGGGCCACACAAAAAAAAAAAATGGAGAAATTTTTTTCTCAGTTCCTTGAGCAACAGCTCCAGCTAGCAGAGAAACAAGCTGAGCAACAGGCCCAGCAAATACAATGGCAAGCCCAGCAAGATGAGCAACAGGCCCAGCAAGATGAGCAACAGGCCCGGCGGGAAGAAAAGCTACTCCAACTGCTAGTTGAAGGCCCAGCCCCAGGCAGACCAGCTATTCCAAATAACCCACCGGTGATGCTGCATAAAATGAAGCCAACCGAAGACCCAGAGGCATTTCTCCTCACTTTTGAAAGGGTAGCCACGGCCCACGGCTGGACAGTTGATCGCTGGGTAACGACTCTGGCTCCACTCCTCATAGGGGAAGCTCAGGCAGCCTACCAGGCTCTACCAGCAGATGAGGCCATGGTCTATCAGAAACTAAAGGCTGCTATTCTGGATCGCCTAGGCCTCACTCCAGAGACCTACCGACAGCGGTTCCGGACAGTCAAATATGCAAACAAAGACAGAGCCCGGGTCGTAGCCCACCGCTTAGTAGACTTATGTACCAGGTGGATACAACCGGAGAAGCATACCAAGGAAGAGATCCTTGAACAGTTTGTGCTCGAGCAGTTCATACAGGTACTGCCACCCTCCTCCCGCTCCTGGGTAAAAAGACATGCTGCATTTTCCCTGAATTCAGCAGTCCGCTTGGTGGAAAACTTCCTTGGTGACGACACCCAACAGGATAGCTGGGAACGGTCCGTGCAAACACCAGTTGCTTCCGGTGATGCTAGAGGCAGGAGAGCAGACAATCGAGGGGTCTACAACCCGCCAGCTCGGGAGATCCAGTCAACCCGATCGGAAGACCCTTTCCCATCTCGGAGGGTTCCTGGTACAAACTCCCGCAGAGACGCCCATCCTGGGTCCGAGGCCACTGGATCACTCAAGGGAGGCCGCCACCCACAGTATTCCCCGAGAACCTGGACTCCTGTCACCCACCCGGTGGAGAGGATAACCCCACCAACCAGAAGGGAGGACCCCATCCAACAGCGGAGAGGTCCAAACACCGATCCCAGTCGAGAGCTTCCGCGGACGACCGAGTTTGCGGACTCAGGAGATGAGGAGATGGACTGTTCATATGGCAGAACCACTGCCACAGCTTGTCTCCGAGGGGACCACAATCCGTGGTTAGTCCCAGCATCTCTGGAGGGGACAAAAGTAAACGCTATGCTGGACTCGGGCTCTGGAAAAACCCTGATCCTAGAGGGCCTAATTCCAAGCAATAGACTATCTTATGACTCTCCTTGGAATATCGAGTGTATCCATGGGGATACAAAGAGATACCCGACGGCAAACGTTCTACTACGTATCCAGGATAAAGAGGCTAGCCTACTAGTGGGAGTTGCCCCCTGGCTACCTGCTCCTGTTCTACTTGGCCGAGACTGGCCCTACCTCGAAACATTGTTGGCCCTTACTCCTACAGAGCCTACTTCTCTGGTACCGGAGAAGCCCGGAGACTTGTTCCCTTTTTCCCCAGAGATTTTCCCCCGTAGACACCATGTCCCAAAGACACGTAAACAGAGATGTGCGGAAAAAGAGGACTGGTTAAGAAAGGCTGGGACTTTTGGTAACATTAGTCAGCCCAAAGGACTGCAGGTCATGGCCGGGGATGACCAGGGTGGGGAACAGATAGATACGGGAGTGTTGCCAGCCCTGGATCTTCCTGACTTCCGTCAGAGGCGGCGGGAGGACCCAGCTCTGGCTAGACAATATGAGAAGGTGGTACAGGTCAACAACAAGATAATAGATGAACAAGGTGTAAAAGTGTATCCACATTTTGAACTGTTGAATGACATACTATATCGTGTGAATAAGGTTACACAAACAGGGGAAGTCATTCGACAGATACTAGTCCCTAAAGGGTTGATTAAAACAGTGTTCACCCTGGCCCATACTCTCCCATGGGGTGGTCATTTGGGCAGAGATAAGACCACGGACCGCATCTCGTCCCGGTTTTACTGGCCAGGCATACATGGTGACATCATGAAACTATGTGAGACATGTCCTGAATGCCAGTTAACTAGCCAAAAAGGACATAATCCGGCTCCCTTGGTTCCTCTGCCCTTGGCAGCCGTCCCATTCGAGAGAATTGGGGTAGATCTGGTCGGACCTTTAGAACCCTCTGCGAAGGGACATAAATTTATACTCGTTGTTGTTGATTATCCCACCAGATATCCTGAGGCCTTCCCTCTGAGATCAGCCACTACTAAACAGGTTGCTCACACGCTGTTAGAACTGTTTTCTAGGGTAGGACTTTCCCAAGTAATGTTAACTGACCAGGGAACAAATTTCATGGCAAAGTTAATGCAGGATGTCCTGAAGTTATTGGAGGTAAAATCCGTCCGGACCTCGGTCTACCATCCTCAGACTGATGGATTGGTAGATAGATTTAACCGTACTTTAAAATCTATGCTTAGGAAGTTTGTGGACACTGAAAAGCGAGCTTGGAATGAACTTCTCCCTTTCCAGTTGTTTACGGTACGAGAAGTTCCCCAATCATCCACAGGCTTCTCCCCGTTTGAGCTCCTATATGGACGCCAACATCGGGGTATTCTCGACCTACTGAAGGAATCCTGGGAGGAGGAGCCCTCCCCCTCCAAGAATACCCTTCAGTATGTCATAGACCTTAGAAACCGCCTAGACATGATAGGTCGGTTTGCGAAGGAAAACCTCAAATCTGCTCAAGAACGTCAAGAGAGGCAGTACAACCAAAATGCTCGCTTGAGGGTCTTCTAACCTGGGGACCAAGTGATGCTACTACTACCGACATCAGAGAGTAAACTCCTTGCGAAGTGGCAGGGTCCCTTCCAAGTTCTCCGCCGCACCGGGGAGGGGAACTATGAGATCTCTCAACCAGGGTCCAGGAAGGGTAAACAAATCTACCACGTGAACCTCCTGAAACCATGGAAAACGATGAGATCGCTGTTCATTCACCCTCGGGAAGGAGAGACGGATTTGGGTCCAAAGCTTCCAAAGGGTAGTACGTACACTGACCATCAGGTTCCCATGGGAGAGCAGTTAACAACGGAACAAAGGTCAGACCTACTTGATGTATGTGACCAGTTCTCAGATGTTTTTTCTGAGCTGCCAGGGCAGACTAATTTAGAGTCCCATAGGATTGAGACAGAACCTGGCGTAAAAGTACGGTCCAGTCCCTATAGATTGCCAGAGGGCCGAAAAGACCTGGTAGCGAGGGAGATAATAGACATGTTGGAATTGGGCGTGATCGAGGAGTCCCACAGCGAATGGTGTAGCCCTATCGTGTTGGTCCCTAAACCAGATGGGAAGGTGAGGTTTTGCGTAGATCTGCGAAAGGTAAATGCTGTATCCAGATTTGATGCATATCCAATGCCTAGGGTGGATGAATTGCTTGATTCGCTTGGTAAAGCAGAGTATATCTCCACCCTAGATCTCACGAAAGGATATTGGCAGATACCTCTAGCGGAAGAATCCAAATGCAAAACTGCCTTCGCCACCCCTCTCAGTTTATACCAATTCGTCACTATGCCATTTGGGTTACATGGGGCTCCAGCCACGTTCCAAAGGTTAATGGATAAGGTACTACGACCCCATAGGGCATATGCCGCGGCCTACTTGGATGACATTGTCATCTATAGCAGACACTGGCAGTCTCATATAATAAGGTTAAGGGCAGTCCTAACGTCCTTAAGAGAAGCAGGGCTCACTGCAAATCCAAAAAAATGTGCCCTGGGTAAATCCACTACAAAGTACTTGGGCTATGCCGTTGGGGGAGGGATAGTATGGCCACTAGCTAGCAAGGTGGCCGCCATAAAGGAAGTCCCCACCCCACAGACAAAGACACAGGTCCGCTCCCTTTTGGGGTTAGCAGGGTATTACCGGCGGTTTATACCCAATTTTTCAGAAATTTCTGCACCCCTAACAGATCTGACAAAAAAGAGTGCCCCAACCCAAGTTAAATAGTCTTGGGAGTGCCAAGACGCCTTTGACATGCTAAAAAAGTGCCTGTCAGAGGGCCCCGCTCTTCGGAGCCCAGATTTTAAAGAGCCCTTCATCATCCAGACAGATGCCTCAGAGGTAGGACTGGGAGCAGTGCTGTCTCAGCAATTTGATGGTGTTGAACACCCCATACTGTTCATCAGCCGGAAGCTGTTCCCAAGGGAAGTGAGGTATTCCGTTATTGAGAAAGAGTGCCTCGCTGTAAAATGGGCAATTGAGGCCTTGAGACATTATGTCGCCGGAGTACACTTCACCCTGGTCACTGACCATGCGCCCTTGAAGTGGTTAAACACCATGAAGGACACAAATCCAAGGTTGACCAGGTGGTATATTGCCCTCCAGGGAGAGATGGGGGTATGAGAGATAGATGGGGAGTATCGCAAAGGTTGATAGTGAGGGGTTCTGGGGGAGATATGAGGATGATGATGAGAGGTGCTGGAGGAGAGATGATGATGATGATGATGATTTTACCCGTGCGGCCCAAATTTTTTTTCCTTGGAGCATTTCGGCCCTTCTCGCTTTACGAGTTGTGCAGGCCTGTCTTATAGTATCTATACTTTGCCCGACCTCTTCAAGGGCGTAATCATATAAATTCAGCGCTGCGGTTAGACGGGGAATCTCCTTCTGAGAGACTTCCAATTCAGCCTTTGCCTCTTCATCCCTGATGGCAGCAGCTGCATTTGACCGCTCAAGGTTAGTCCTCATGTCCTGGAACTCGCTCTGCAAGTGACGCTTTGGAGAAGACAAAGATATACATACTTGGCGATCGCTGTGGACAGACCGCTCTATCTCTGTCGTACCTTCTTGCTCCTTAACAAACTGTTCGTGGAGGAGATCATAGTCATGCTTGGCACCTCGCAATGCAGCTTTAACCTGACTCAAGAAATCATCAACCTTTTTCTCACCTGTTTCCTTTGCCGTCTCCTTTTGAACCCACGCATTCACCACTGGATATTCTGCCAGTCCCAGGAGGATTCGCCAGTCCCTATAGGCTGCAGAACATCTCGGCTCCCTTCGGAATTGCGAGTTCCTGATGTCGCAGGCGCATCATTAACCATTTCCGTAACTTCCGCTGTCCGTTGCAAACTTCTTTTCTTTTGACTCTTTTCTTTCTTTGTTTTGGTAGCTCTGAGGCATGAGCAGTACTGAACTCACTTTCTTTGCTCAAAACTTCTGTATTTTCTCCTCGCCCACCACGCGTTGCTCGCTGTCGCTGTAGACAATCTTCCTCATACTGCCGGTACTGTTCATACTGGAACGTATGGACGCGCCTCTTCCGAGTGCCCTGGGTCCTCGCACTCCATACATCCTATTGGTATTTTGCTGTTGCGTCTCACTGTCACTGTGCAGCCTGGACTCCAGCAAACCATCAGTTAAAACGTTTCATCCACCTTTTCTTCCAGAATCAGTACCTCACATAGGTCCACTCTGTATTCGTTTCTCTGCTTCAGCGCAGCTTCCCATCAAATTTCCTGCATATACTCTAATAACATCTGGTGTCATGTGGTGTGGCAGTCTTTACTTCCAGAATCAGTACAGCTCGTGGGTCACTGTCTGTATTAGTTTCCCTGCTTCAGCACAGCCATTTTGAAACCCCCTTTTTTTCCCCTCTTTTTCTCTCTCAGCGAGTAAAATGTCAATGTTTCCCAAGGCCCTCCTTTATATAATAATGGCCTGCCAGGTACAAATTTATTTTATTTTATTTATAAAATGTTTTACCAGGAAGTAATACATTGAGAGTTACCTCTCGTTTTCAAGTATGTCCTGGACATAGTTAATATGACAAATAATACATGGTTACAAATACAGTTACAACAAATGAGCTGAATGTGAGAAACGGGAGGTGATCGAGGAACAAATTAATGAGGGTGTGAGGGATCAAACCCCCCTATTTATTATGGTGGGGTAAGGTGAGGGAAGTTACTGCACTGGTTCCTCTGCATTACCCACTTCTCACCGTATGAAATAGGAAAGTGAGACTGTGTCAGTATGGAGCAGAACTGCTGGACCTGAGAGAGTATCGGGAGCATTAATCAAAGTCTCACTCATGTACTGTATCTGCTTTTTATTCATACTATGGAACATTACAGTATGTTACTACTGTATGTTACACTATGAGGACTTTACTGGTCTTTTGGCTGCTAATCTCCGACTCTCTTTATACTTTTCTAGATAGTTATGTTGGGACACAATCCTGAGCCATTAAAGTTTTGCAGTGTTTGAAATGAAGTTCCTGTTTGCGAATGGACCATATGTGTTTTTTGGTGCCCCTGTCTTCTCCGACTCCTTTGGGGTTAATGATTTAGGTTTGAAAAAGCTGATACTAAATGCTGTATATTTGTCCAAAAAAAAACTGATCATTCCAATTCTGTTTTATGTACAGGCACATTCTAAAACCCAACACACATAGATTAAGTAACCTCCGGCCAGCACCTCCAGAGCAGCACTGCCCACTGCCAGCACCTCCAGAGCAGCACTGCCCACTGCCAGCACCTCCAGAGCAGCACTGCCCACTTCCAGCACCTCCCAGAGCAGCACTGCCCACTGTCAGCACCTCCCAGAGCAGCGCTGCCCACTGCCAGCACCTCCAGAGCAGCACTGCCCACTGCCAGCATGGATCCACGCTTGTTAAGTGAGTAGAGGAGATAATTTGGTGTCTTTGGACTATGCAAGAGGGGAATATCTGATTATTTTGCAGTTATGTGAGTCAAACACCCAAACTAATCTTGTTTTCTTATACAACCATCAGCAGGTAAGAAGGTAATATATCTTCACCTCTGTCATGTTCTGCCAGAAGGGCTAGTAATACATTTCTAATTTAAAAAAATGATTTATCTAAGGTTATATTGGGAATATTATTGTTATTGTGGTTTGAACATTGGTAGCTCCAAAATGTTTTCAGCACTCGGGGGTAAAAACTTCTTCAGATCTCAAAGGGTTAATAACAAAGTAAAATCAATCACTTCACCCCTCCCCCATAGGAATCCATATAGAGTTTTTCTGTATACTGATATCACAAGAAGCGCCCCCACTCCCAGCTTTACATGATGGATTTCCCTTTTCTTATTGACAGGTTTCCCAGTGGTTGTACCGGAGAGGTTAGAGATTAAGTCAGAGAAGGAAAAGCCGGACACTGGGGAACATCTGACCCCAATAAAGAGTGAAACTGTTCCATTTCCTGTCTCTGGTTAGTACCTTTTCCCCTTTGTCTGCACAAAGGGATGTTATATTGTCACCTCCAGAGCAGCACTGCCCACTGTCAGCACCTCCAGATCAGCACTGCCCACTGTCAGAGCCTCTTCAGCGTAAACACCAGCGTGCCATCTCAACACGACGGGAGTGACTCCACAGACACTGAAGACTTGCTAGTTCCACGTGGAGAAGACGCTGTTCCTTCAAGGGTACGCGCTACCTGGGATAACCACAGCCGCAACAGTGATCCACACACCAGCGCGCACACGGATGCACTACAACAGGCTCGCAATCCAGGTACACCCACACGGGAAAACGTAGCCCCTCACACTGACCGGCAGTCATCACACGTCCACGCCAAGGAAGAGGCGACCGCAAGGACCCTCCCGGCAACTACCTCAGAACGCGACCAACAGACCGATGCATCAGGCCTAACAGACATGGGCAAGTACATGATCCGGCGTGACATGGTACAAACAGGACTTACCAACTTTGACGACCGTTCCGAGAACTACCGAATATGTAAGTCCACATTGAAAGACGCAATCAAGAGTCTGGACTTCTCCGCAAGGGAAGAACTCAGCCTGCTAACCAAATGGCTGGGGAAAGAATCTATAGAGCATGCGACGAGACTCAGGGCAGCGAACGTGAACCACCCCCAAGTAGGTCTCGACTTGGTATGGGAACGGCTAGAGGAGTGCTACGGTAGCCCTGAAGTGGTCGAAGACGCACTCTTCAAAAGAGTCGACGACTTCCCTAGAATCACAGTCAAGGACTACTCGAAGTTACGAGAACTCGGGGATCTGCTGCAGGAGTTGGAGTTTGCAAGAACAGACCAGTCCCTAACAGGTCTTAACGTCCTAGACTCAGCTCGTGGAGTGAGACCAATCTTGGAGAAGCTACACTACAACCTCCAAGAAAGATGGATGTCACAAGGCTCAAAATACAAAAGGGAGAAGCAAGTCGCCTTCCCTCCCTTCTCATTCTTCTTGAGCTTCATCCCCGAAGCGGCAAGGACAAGAAACGATCCCAGTTTCATCTTGGGTGCGCAGATCACACACAGTGCAAGCAACCTGAGGAATGAAAGGCCAGCGGCGAGATACGGTAATGCTAGAACACTTATCTCGGTCCACAGGACGTGTCCCCCACGACCCAAACAACTCCCGACCAATCGGTCGCAGGAGACAAGAAACCAAGGGACCCAAACAGGGAATGTCCCATACACAAGAAGCCACACCCACTTAACAGGTGCTTTGGGTTCAGGATGAAGTACCTAGAGGAACGCAAGAAGTTACTCAGAGAATTCGGAGTTTGCTTCAGGTGCTGCGATTCCACAACTCACCTAGCCAAAGATTGTAAAGAAGCTATCAAATGCGTAGTGTGCAAAAGTGACCAGCACGTAACATCGCTACATCCAGAGGCGGTGACACTTCACCAACTCAACAACCCATCCTCCATAGCGGAGTATGGCGGGGAGGAAGGAGAAGGAGAGCCAACATCTGTCACGTCTCAATGCACCAAGGTTTGCAGAAAAGGATGTGACAAGGGTCCTGCTCCAAAATATGCCTTGTCGCAGTGCACCCCCAGGGACAACCTGAGCGGGCTATCCGGATGTATGCAATCCTCGACGAGCAAAGTAACAGATCATTGGCGAAGACGGAATTCTTCAACTTATTCAACGCACAAGACAATGCCTCACCCTACACCCTCAGAACCTGTGCAGGGTTAACTGAGACAACAGGGAGAAGAGCGAATGGCTACATTATATGTTCAGTGAACAACATAGTGAAGATAGCTCTCCCCACACTCATCGAGGGCAACTACATGGCTGCAAACAGGGACGAGATTCCCACACCAGACGTAGCACGCCATCACCCGCACCTCAGAGGAATAGCCAACTACATCCCGCCGGTAGAACAAGGCGCCAAGATCTTGCTGCTGCTCAGTAGGGACATCTTGAGGGTGCACAATGTCCGTAAACAGCGCAACGGACCCCACAACGCACCATTCGCCCAAAGACTTGACCTAGGATGGGTGATAGTGGGCAACGTGTGTACTGATAAAGGACACGAACCAGACTATGTTGACGCCCGCAGAATGGTGATAACAGAATGCGGACACACATCCCTCTCTGAACCATGTCTTGGCCATCTCCAAGTGACAGGAAGGCCAAGTGAGGAGAAGAGACAAGGTCATACCCCTGAGATCAACAAAACCATCTTCGCATCAGGGGAATTTGACAATGGCCTATGATGCTCAGTAGTCCAGACCACTAAGGATGATGAGTCGACTCCACTCAAGGAAGAAAGTAACCTCCTGAAGGTGACAGACAAAAGGATCGTCCAAAGGAAAAGAAACAATCGGATGGTCCTCCTGCGTGCAATGGCACAGCTAAGACGTACTGTCATTCCTCTCCACGGAATACCAAGTGGCAAAGCAGCTAGCTGTCACGGCTGGCATAGACGCAAAAGATTGCGCCCTGCAGGTGAAACCACAGGGGCAAAAAGACTGTCCTCTCACACGCCTAAAAAGAGACAGTCGCAGAGACATTTCACAAAAGGATTTACAAGGACAAAAGAGACTGTTCTTCGTCATGTCCAGGAGAAAACAACCTCCTGAGAGCAGTTAACAAAAAGACACAAAGGCGTATCACCAAAATACGTGGAGACGTTCTCGTGCAAGAGGAATGCACTGATGACTTGGGGTGTACGACGTCCCAAACAACAAGAGACGACCACGCAAGCGACCTTAGGGACTTGGATCCAGGGACCGACACGCCTCCCATACAGCGGAGTCTGGGGATAAGCTGGAATTTCAAAATAGACACATTAACATTCCAGGTGGCCATCGAGGGGAAAACCCTACACCCGACGCGGGGCCCTGTCCACGGTCAATAGTCTTTACGACTCGCTGGGATTCCTGGCTCCAATCGCCATACAAGGGAAGTCTCTTCTCAGAGAAATGTCCTTAGAGAAGCAGGACTGGGACACCCCACTTCCTCCAGAAAGACGGAAAGAGTGGGAAACGTGGAAGGATTCTTTGAAGATCCTAGAGCAGCTTCAGATCCCACGCCCCTACTCACCCACATCTCTCACTGCTGCACACAGCAAAGAGCTTTGTGTGTTCCAAGGCGCCTCTACAAAGGCCATAGCAGCAGTAGCCTACTTAACAATCACGGATGCGGATGGAGGCGACCATGTCAGGTTCATCCTCGGCAAGGCTAAAGTGGCGCCACAACGCTACCACACTATACCCAGACGAGCTATGTGGCGCGGTATCAGCGGTAGAACTGGCAGAACTCGTCAAAAATGAAATGGACTGCAAACCAGATGCTGACAGGCTCTACACAGATAACAAGGTGGTACTGGGTTGCATAAGCAACGAGAAACGAAGACTCCATGTATACGTGGCCAACCGCGTAGAAAGAATCAGGAAGCCAACCCAACCAGAACAATGGTACCATGTACCCACAGACCAAAATCCTGCAGACCATGCCACCAGATCAGTGTTCGCAGCGCAACTCCAGAACACGTCGGGACTCACAGGACAAACGTTTCTTACGCGGCCCGCGGAAACGCCATCAACCCCAGTCGACGACTCTGAACTTGTGGATCCAGAGGAGGACATAGAGACAAGGCCTCAAGTATCCGTGTTACTCACGAGTATATCCCAGAAACACCCTCAGAAGATTCTTTGCCATCAGAGGACCAGCCAGACAAATATGCTCTGACTGGGGAACCAATTTCTTTGGGCCACGTGAAGGATTACAAATTTTGCACGGAGACTTTTGCACAAAGACATTGTGGTGCAACCAGCTAATCTAGAGCGGTGCATCCACCTGGCCTCCCTTACCAGACGATTTTGGCCAAAGGACTTTGACGCCAGTGATACCAGCCGGTATCGCCTCGCTATGTGGACATGTACTTTTGCATTGTTATGGTATGTTTGCATTGCAAATATGTTCCGCATAATTCAATATAGTGGTATCTCCAGATACCAGACAGGGAGTGTCATGGAACAATTAATCCCATTTTTGCTCTCTCCGTGCACCCCCCCCCCCTTCTTTGCAGCTTTTGCCTGTCAGTTCCTTATTTCAGCTGCATGTATATTTGCTCTGAACACACACACTGTGCCCCTGTGATTTATACAATGTTGCTATTCCTGCCTCTGTTCATGAGGTCTGTGAGTTGCTATAGCAACCTCTGAGATTTTTCTCAGAATGGGCTATTCTGCCCTCCCCCCTGTCCCTGCTGACAGTTGATTTGGCTTAACCCCTATCCCTGTGTCACAAGCAGTACCCACGGTCTTTTACTTCCTGACCACTGGCTGAGTGAGTACCCCTCTCTGTTACACTCCTCCCGGCAAGGCCTTATCCTTTTCACCTGCCCTTAACTTCAAACTAACAACTAAATAACATCCACAAGTGCCTGTATTTACTGCTGCTTTCCTAATAAAATGAAGAAAATATAACACGACTTGGTGTGCTTTAGAAAGGGGGCTGAGTTGAAGCTATCTGGGTCCATTCATACCCTAGACATGACCCTGGGTCCAGAATAGCTAGTAATACATTTCTAATAATATTTTTTTTTTTAATTGTCTAAGGTTATATTGAGGATATTATTGTTGTTGTGGTTTGAACATTGGTAGCTCCAAAATGTTTTCAGCACTCGGGGTTAAAAACTTCTTCAGCACTGAAAGGGTTAATAACAAAGTAAAATCAATCACTTCACCCCTCCCCCATAGGAATCAGTATAGAGTATTTCTGTATTCTGATGTTACAAGAAGCGCCCCCACTCCCAGCTTTACATGATGGATTTCCCTTTTCTTATTGCCAGGTTTCCCAGTGGTTGTACCGGAGAGTTTAGAGATTAAGTCGGAGAAAGAAGAACCGAACACTGAGGAACATCTGACCCCAATAAAGAGTGAAACTGTTCCATTTCCTGTCTCTGGTGAGTACCTTTTCCCCTTTGTCTGCACAAAGGAGTGTTATCTTGTTACAAGGAGCATGGTCACATTTAGTGAATGTTCATGGTTAATTGCCTCTCATAGGAAGTCCCCAGGCCTGCTGGGTGTTCTGGGACAAGCCACATGCAGCAGAGTTAAAAGTGCAATATGGCTCTCAAACACGTATAAAGGTTGGAAATGAGAGTTACACTGGCGACATACTTTATTCGAGCTCGGCTAGTCCCACGAATTCGGGTATACTCGGGTGTATTGAGGTTTGTGACTGTTTTCTGCCCGAGTGCATTGCGTTATTTTCCAGGCAGGGATTGAAGCATTTTATTCCCACTGGCTGCAATACTGCACAGTATATATATATACTGCATTACAATTCATGAATTTATGCCATCTGGTAGACACAGCGCTGCCCACTGCCAGCACCTCCAGAGCAGCACTGCCCACTGCCAGCACCTCCAGAGCAGCACTGCCCGCTCCCAGCACTGCCCACTGCCAGCATGGATCCACGCTTGTTAAGTGAGTAAAGGAGATATTTTGGTGTCTTTGGAATATGCAAGGGGGGGAATATCTGATTATTTGGCAGTTATGCGAATCAAACACCCAAACGAATCCTGTTTTCTTATAGAACCACCCGCCGGTAAGAAGATAATATATCTTCACCTCTGTCATTTTCTGCCAGAAGGGCTAATAATTAATTTCTAATAAAAAAAAAACATTTGTCTAAGGTTATATTGGGAATATTCTTATTACTGAGGTTTGAACATTGGTAGCTCCAAAATGTTTTCAGCACTTGGGGGTAAAAACTTCTTCAGCACTCAAAGGGTTAATAACAAAGTAAAATTAATCACTTCACCCCTCCCCCATAGGAATCAGTGTAGAGTATTTCTGTATACTGATATCACAAGAAGCGCCCCCACTCCCAGCTTTACATGATGGATTTCCCTTTTCTTGTTGCCAGGTTTCCCAGTGGTTGTGCTGAAGAGATTACAGATTAAATCAGGGAAAGAAGAGGCGAACGCTGAGGAACATCTGACCCCAATAAAGAGTGAAACTGTCCCATTTCCTGTCTCTGGTGAGTACCTTTTCCCCTTTGTCTGCACAAAGGGATGTTACCTTGTTACAAGGCGCATGGTCACATTTAGAGAATATTCATGGTTCATTGCCTCTCATAGGAAGTCCCCAGGCCTGCTGGGTGTTCTGGGACAAGCCACATGCAGCAGGGTTAGAAGTGCAATATGGCTCTCAAACACGTATAAAGGTTGGAATTGCAGAGTTATGGGCATCTGACCATCAATAGATGCAATAAAACGTATTTGGGAAAACAAATTCAAGGGACCCTTCCCTAACTAACCTGGTTCCCCAGCTTAAACAATACCCTCTCATTTAGGGTCATTAGATACGCAATAATAGCCACAGTCTTTAGACATAGCTTAACTGATAGATGGGGACAGCGTCCCAAGAGTCCAGGCAATTCTTCCAGAAAGTGAAAGTGATGATGGGGGCGTCCTCCCTGAACTGGATACAGGGGAGCAGCGTGCCCCCAGCCCCCAGGCTCTAGAAGAGAGAATGAAGCAGCTCGGCTAGCTGCCATATACAGGCATACCCCGCATTAACGTACGCAATGGGACCGGAGCATGTATGTAAAGCGAAAATGTACTTAAAGTGAAGCACTACCTTTTCCCACTTATCGATGCATGTACTGTACTGCAATCGTTATATACATGCATAACTGATGTATTACTGTTCATTACGTGATGACAGGCGCATGCGTGAGCTGCCGTTTGCCTATTGGGCGATATGTACTTACTCGCGAGTGTACTTACAGTGAGTGTCCTTAATGCGGAGTATGCCTGTATACCTGTTTCTGTAATTAGGAGAGCAGGTGAGAGAGAACTAGACCTATTGTAAACTGTGGCCTGGTCTTTCCATCCACCAGCCTGAGTAAATGTGAAGCTGTGGGATGGATCCTTTTGCACTATTCCTGCACTTTCTGACCTAAATCAGGCAGAAAACTGCCTAATATCCTGGGACTACGTCACAGTATTTATCACGTTTTTCACTTTATTAAGTTAAGATTATTTAGCACAGGAAGGTGAGAAGTTTGAAGCAGAGCACCGACTGCAGAACCAACTGCAAGGTCTGCGTACGCACCTCGAGAAGGCAGAGTAGAAGCAGCGAACTCTGCAGGAAGACAATCTGCAGGCTGTTAAAGAAATTCAAGTGCTGCAGGAACGTCTGATTACCCAGTATGTCCCCGCAAAGCAGCATGAGAAACTGGAGGCTACCCTGAGCGTCACCAAAGCATCGCTAGAGGCCAAGCTTAGAGCCCAGGTGACCCGGCACAAAAGGGAGCACAAGAAGGTCCAGAAACTGAAACAAGTAACTGTGGCCCGAGCAAAGAAATTCATAGTGCTTCACAATGCAATAAAAATGTGGAAGCAAGCTCAGAGAAAGCAAAGCTTGCAGATAAATTCCCTGAGAAGAGACTTGCAAGACGCACTCAAAAAACAGGGATCTCTCGCGGATGAGATTACAGTCCTACAAGGACAAGTATTGACCCTGACTAAGCGTCAGTATCCCACAGCCTCAAAAACCCATGAAGAAGAGGGTACAGTGAGAGCTGGGAATACCGCTCATCTGAAAGACAAGGTTGCAAAATTTGAACCACCTAAACAAGCACTAGCAAAACCTTCAGCCACCCAACAGGCAACAAAAGAAGGTACACATGCTGAATCAAAACCAGAAGAATCATTGGCTGATGAAGCTGAAAAGATGGGACATTCTCTGGAAGTGGGTGTGGAATTGCAACTTAATCTCAAAGAGGCTGAACTAGCAACCCCATTGAGTGGGAAAAGGGCAGAGAGACAGCTTCATGAGCAGAAAACTTAAAGGGCTGTTTTTAAACGCTCTGCAACTTCTGCTATACAGTCTGCCTACAATAAGACGACGCGAGGGAAATCTCATGACCGCGCACGTAGCAAAAAGACTATACTTAAAAAAAGTCCTTCTCGAGCGACTGAGGGGTGCTAATCTCAAGCACCTTCAGGAGGAGACACGAATAAACTGGAGAAAGGGCTACATCCCACAGGACTGAGGGTTCTCTTCTCCTCCATCACTCTCATTCAGTCACAGAGATATCTAGAATGAGAGTGGAAGGATGGGCTTTGGCCGTGGCAAGCCCGAGCTTCCCACAAACAGGGGAGTGTGTAACAAGGGACTTATCCCTGTTCACAAATGTGCCTCTAATCCAGCAGTGTGGTGGTTCTGCTGGTAGGCAATTAACTAACCACCTGCCTGATTTAGATGGCTTAGAAAAAGCCGTGCCTTTAAGACAGGAAGTACTCCTTAGCTCACGTGTGAGCTGACTTTGGAGACAGAGCGGAGGTTCTTGAGTCTCCCAGGAGAGAATACCAGAGAACACAGATCTCTGGAGCTGACCATGTCTTGAGCTCTGCCAGAAGACACAGCAGAGCTGCTTCCAAGACACAGGGGAAACTTCTAAACCTGAATGCTGACAAACCCTGAAGAAAAGGTAGCAAACAGGGACAGAGAAAATTTTCCCTCCAAACTACAAGTGAATAGAAGCTGTGTTTCCCCCTTGTTTGGATGGTTTCCTGATGTTAAGGAAAAGGCACAATAAAGCCTCGTTATAATGTCACCTTATAAAGTCTCCAATTGTGTACCTCTGTGAATGTCCGTCTACATACCTGTTCCTTAATTAGGATAGCAGCTGAGGGAGAACTAGATGATTAAACTGACAAGTTTTCATCCCTCTGTAGGCAGCCTGTGGGACGACAGTTGTGACGCGTATACGCCGATAATTTTCTCTTTCCCTTTTTCCTTGGATAAGAGATTTGCAGGGCTTTTGAATAATTTGAATGATTTGCTCCCTTAATATGTTTAGTCCACTTGTGAGAGAATCCTGTTCCTTGTGTACATCTCGCAATTCTGCTCTCAGAGCCTCTATCTCTTCCTGGCGCTAGCTGTGTGTGTAGGAACGCATCCCTCATTACATTTATGAACTCTGCCATCATTACGTCTAGGGCCTCTACAAATCCCGTTGCTAGGGTCCCATCAGCTTACCTTTCCCAGGTTTCTTTCTCCTGGTCATCCTGACTGTTGGAGATGGAGCAGCGTCTCTGCTCCTCTAGCTCTTGCTTCAGTTTCTGGACCTTCTCGTGCTCCCTCTCATACTGCTCTGAGGGACACACTGGGTACTCAGACACTCATTCCTGAAAGGACACCACTTTATGTGGTCAGACACATGACACATTAAACACATTTTTTCCTCCATTTTTGCACTTTCAGGTGTGTTCTTCACCCTGACCTCTGGAGGTGCTATTGCGTCAATACTTTTCACACTTTTCCCTGTGTATGCTGTATGCAGAGCTGGTAGTCATACACAGTAGGACAGACTTTACTCACAGAGTCTGCACGTTACTTCGGCTGGGTGGCCATTTTAAACCCCCGCATTTATTTGCAAACCCACAGACTTTTTAGTGTCGACCCACATTCTCCACCATAAGTGATAGACGCCACCCTTGCGTAGCGCTGACGTCTGTCTGGACTCTTATGAGTCTTCTAGGGTTTATTTAGAAAAAACACAAGAATAAGAGGTAGCAGTATAGTGCGTAACTCCAGGCTTCTGCCTGTTTTATTTCGTCCCAGTAAGGGACTGCAGATTCAATAGATACATGTTGGAGGCACTCAGCCATTAACCGTCAGCGGTTTACTCATATTAATGTCTTAACTCTATCCCCAAGACATACTTGAAAACGAGAGGTAACTCTCAATGTATTACTTCCTGGTAAAATGTTTTATAAATAAATAATAAATAAGTGACACTAAACATTTCAAACACAGTCACTTTAAGAAACAAAATAAACCATAAAAGTAACACCTATCCCTTTTTTAGGGATCTAACTATACAGTAGTATCAGCCTCTCTAACGGTTGCTGGGCCAACTAACCTGGTTCCCCAGCTTAAACAATACCCTCTCATTTTGGGTAACTAGATACACAATAATATCCAGTCTTTAGACATAGCTTAATTGATACATGGGGATAGCGTCCCAAGAGTCCAGGCAATTCTTACGGACAGTGAGAGTCATGATGGGGGCATCCTACCCGAACTGGATACAGGGACACAGCGTGCCCCCAGCCCCCAGGCTCTAGAAGAGAGAAGGAAGCAGCACGGCTAGCTGCCATATATACCTGTTTCTGTAATTAGGAGAGCAGGTGAGGAAGAACTAGACCCATTGTAAACTGTGGCCTGGACTTTCCATCCACCAGCCTGAGTAAATGTGAAGCTGTGGGATGGATCCTTTTGCACTATTCCTGCACTTTCTGACCTAAATCAGGCAGAAAGCTGCCTAATATCCTGGGACTAAGTTACAGAATTTATCACGTTTTTCACTTTATTAAGTTAAGATTATTTAGAACATTTATTATCACCTCCTTCTTGGAGCGCCTTTTTTGTTTTCTATAACATGACCATCAGTAGGTAAGAAGATAATATATCTTCAACTCTTTAAGTCATTTTCTGCTGTAAGGGCTAGTAATACATTTCTTTACAAGAGGTATTATATTATACCAATATCAGAGGAGGTGAAATCACAAGAAAGCCCCCACTCCCAGCTTTACATGATGGCTTTTCCTTTTCTTGTTCCAGGTTTTCCAGTGGTTGTCCTGGAGATTAAAGTGTAAGGCGGCCCATTGTGGCTAGCTTTGGATCTTTGGGACATGGTGTCACGGTTGTGACCGAACCGCAGGGCTGATGTGGGATTATATAATCACCGACCTGAGACCACGTAGTCGGATCGCGCAGTTCGTAGTCGTACATAGCAGGGTCAGGACTGGAGAAGGCAGCATAGTCAGTGGACGAGCCAGGGTCAGGATTGGAGACATCAGGGTCAACGTTATCCGAGCGGAGTATCGGCAACAGAAAGTCAAATAGGTCCCGCTTCAGCGTAATAGCTGCAGGGCAGGAGCGGGTTCTGCGCGAGTGGCGACCACGACCCATGGTACCGGTCGGTCTCAGCAAGGAGAAGGCTAACCGGAGTGGGCACACCGCCAGGCAGCACTGGTAAACCAGTGCTTCAGCGCAGAAGTCCAAAGCTGGCCGCTGCGAAGGGAGAGAGCAGCAGGCCACTGGATCCAAATGGTAACCTCTGCTAGGGAAGAGTGCAGCAGGTTGCAGAATACAGGCAGACAGAACTCAGGCCTCTGCATAGAGGGAAGCAGGAAAACAGGCCTCTGCGTAGAGAGCAACAGCAAGCCTTCGGATCCAGGACTAGAGACAGGAACTAAAGCGTAGCGAAATTGTTAGTAACACACGAGACAAGCCAGAGGGCTTGTGGCTGAACACATGTAACGTCCATAAAGGATTTATGCTCGGCACTGAATCAGTGCTAAATCCTAGTATATAAAGGGCTGTGAGCCAATCACAGGAGGGAGGTGTGTGAGAATTCCTCCAATGACGGAGCACCGGCTAGGGCAGCAGAGATAGCTAGCACAGGTGCTTATAGATTGCCAGAGGGAGTGATTAGAAACTGCACAATTCTGCAAGGCTATAACCAAAAGCAGAACCGGATTCCTTACACATAGTTTGTTGCGATATGTTGATGGTTTGTTACAACCGACAGGTACAAATTTACCATCCTTTTGAGAGACTCTCCAGGTCTGTTATGTGCTATAAAAGCTGTTAAATGGCATAAGAACTATAGATGGGTTACGATGGACGTTATGTCGTTATACTCCATCATTGATCAGGAATAGGGTATTAAGGCTACTCCATTTTTCCTTCAGTCCTCCTCGTTATCTATTTCACGTCGCACTTTTCTTTTAGATTCCATCACATTTTTATTGACTCACAATTATTTTTTATTTGAGTCGCAGTTTTACTTGCAGACACGGGGTACGGCTATGGGTACCTCCTTTGCCCCGTCGTATGCTAATCTTTTTATGGGTCTCTGGGAATCCACATTTATTTTTGGTGATTTTAATCCTTTTTGGCATTTTTTTACAAGCGTTATATTGATGACCTGATTATGATTTGGGAAGGGGATTCACATTCACTGGACACTTTCATTAATACACTTAATTCCAATATGTTGAATCTTAACTTTTTACTTATGAACACCATATTAATCACATTAATTATTTAGATATCACTTTGTTTATTAACATTACACGAGAAATACAGACTTACATTTATAGGAAACAGAATTCCAGGAATACCTTTCTTAAAGCGGATAGCAATCACCCCAGGTCACTCATCCGTGGTATACCCAAGGGCCAATTCCTCCGCCTAAGGCGGCTTTGCTCTAGCAAGGATTCTTTTGATCAACAGGCCCCCGAATTGGCAAACAGATTTTCTGTCGGGCTACAGAACAGGGGATACAGAGGAGGCTTACATGAATGTCAAACTCTGTACTCATGCTGAGTTACTGTCTTATGGTTCGAATGGTTTAGGCAGGAGGGTTTAAATCAAGGAGAGACCAGGGCACTCCCGAAGGGTCCAATCCGCTGTTTATTACACGGCATAGATCCAATCCACACTATCATCCAGAAACATTGGGAAGTGCTCACCTTGGAGGAACACCTTAGAGCCAATTGAACAGGGACCAAAATTTGCATTTAGAAAGGCTAAATCCTTGGCAAACTATCTTTCGCCTAGTTTATTTACCTCCAGGTCAGACAGTGTTCATGAATCAAACTTAATACACAGTGTTTTTTCAAATGTGGTAAATGTGTATTTGTTGCTATGCCAAGCCTATCAAATCTATTGATATTGTACACAGTAAGAAAACACACACAATTCCAGTTTTTATTCATTGTAATTTTGTGATTTATTACTTAACCTGCGGTTGTGGTCGAGGATTCGTTGGGCGGACAATCCGACCAGTGAAGGTCAGA
Source organism: Ascaphus truei (assembly GCA_036426205.1). Classification (NCBI taxonomy): domain Eukaryota; kingdom Metazoa; phylum Chordata; class Amphibia; order Anura; family Ascaphidae; genus Ascaphus; species Ascaphus truei. Next base: position 2,728 of record WSYH01005689.1, on the reverse strand, counting down.
ATTATGGAGCACATTCGTTCTATTAAAAAACTAGATCAGATGCTCCCAGTTTCCAAACATTTTACACATTGTACATTGGGAAACTTGCCCGCCTTTCATTTTTCAGCGATTGAATCTATACCTGTTCTTACATGAAGGGATTGAATCTATACCTGTTCCTACACGAGGGGATTGAATCTATACCTGTCCCTACACGAGGGGGTGATAGAATTAAACAGCTTAATCAGCGTGAGATGTTTTGGACCCACTCACTTAATACTCTATCCCCTTTTGGGATTAATACAGAATGGGGCCTAAAACATTTTCTCTAAGCTATATTATTCCTTTGCCATTCTCAGGTTATATAAAATACTATGGGGCTTATGCAGAGAGGATCGGAAAGGGAATTGCGCCATCTTCTGGCCAAAAAACTTGCCAGAAAACCTTTTAGTCAGGAGAAAATGGCGCGATTTTTAAAATCCGCCAGAACAGTTTTGTAAAGTGTAAAAGTCGCCACACTCGTGGCGAGAACCTGGAACTCGCCATGCTATTTTAGCGTGCAATGCCAGAAGGACCGAAGCGCTGGAACGCGCCATTCTGCCCTTTACTATGGCGTGTTCCAGTTAGCCAGAAAAACTTGGCTATTTTACTACCATCTGCTAAAAGAAGGTAAAGGCGCTTTCTGCATACGGCCATGATTTATCCCAAATTTGTGGATATTTCATTGCCGTTTTCCCTGTTAATCTCTATCCTCTCTGCATAAGCCCCTATGTATTTTTCATATACATTTGTTTCTATCATTGAGATACATATGTGTCTCTCTCTAGTCACATTTGATGAGTAGTATTGTATCCTTACTGTGGCAATTTTCTCAGTGTGGTTTATTTATTTACATCTTATTCATTATGTCCAGTTATGTCCGGAAATAATTGGACACTGACACAATTTTCATAATTTTGGCTCTGTACGCCACCACAATGGATTTTAAAATGAAACAACCGAGATGCAATAGAAGTGCAGACTTTCAGCTTTAATTCAAGGGGTTGAACAAAAATATTGTATGAAACGTTTAGGAGTTCAACCATTTTCATTCACAGTCCCCTTATTTCAGGGGCTCAAATGTAATTGGACAAATTAACACAATCATAAATAAAATGTTCGTTTTTAATACTTTGTCGAGAATCCTTTGCATGCAATGACTGCTTGAAGTCTGGAACGCATGGACATTACCAAACGCTGGGTTCCCTCCTTTGTGATGCTTTGCCAGGCCTTTACTGCAGCTGTCTTCAGTTGTTGTTTGTTCGTGGGTTTTTCTGCCTTAATTTTTGCCTTCAGCAAGTTAAATGAATGCTCGATTGGGTTGAGATCAGGTGATTGACTCGGCCATTGCAGAATATTCCACTTCTTTGCCTCAAAAAACTCCTGGGTTGCTTTCGCAATATATTTGGGTCATTGTCCATCTGTATTTGGCTGAATCTGAGCAGACAATATATCCCTATACACTTCAGAATTCATCCAGCTGCTTCTGTCTTCTGTCACATCATCAATAAACACTATTGACCCAGTGCCATTGTAAGCCATGCATGCCCATACCATCACACTGCCTCCACCGTGTTTTACAGATGATGTGGTATGCTTCGGATCATGACCCGTTCCAAGCCTTCTCCATACTTTTTTCTTCCCATCATTCTGGTACAGGTTGATATTAGTTTCATCTGTCCAAAGAATGCTTTTCCAGAACTGGGCTGGCTTTTTTAGATATTTTTTGGCAATGTCTAATCTGGCCTTTCTATTCTTGAGGCTTATGAATGGTTTGCATCTTGTGGTGAACCCTCTGTATTTGCTCTCGTGAAGTCTTCTCTTTATGGTAGACTTGGATAATGATATGCCTTCCTCCTGGAGAGTGTTCTTCACGTGGCTTGATGTTGTGAAGGGGTTTTTCTTTACCATGGAAAGTATCCTACGATCATCCACCACTGTTGTCTTCCGTGGACGTCCAGGCCTTTTTGGGTTGCAGAGCTCACCAGTGCGTTCTTTTTTTCTCCAAATGTACCAAACTGTTGATTTGGCCACTCCTAATGTTCCTGCTATCTCTCTGATGGATTTTCTTTTTTTTTTGCCTAAGGATGCCCTGTTTCACTTGCATTGAGCGCTCCTTTGACCGCATGTTGTGGGTTCACAGCAACAGCTTCCAAATGAGAATGCCACACCGGGAATCAACTCCAGACCTTTTACCTGCTTAATTGATGATGATGAAATAATGAAGGAATAGCCCACACCTGTCCATGAAACAGCTTTTGAGTCAATTGTCCAATTACTTTTGGTCCCTTGAAAAAGAGGGGGCTACATATTAAAGAGATGTAATTCCTAAACCCTTCCTCCAATTTGGATGTGAATACCCTCAAATTAAAGCCCATATTCATTCTTTAACTGTAACTTGAATTAATGTTGGTAAACAGCCGAAATAACAAAAACTTGTACAAGTTTTTGTTATTTCGGCTGTTTACGAACATTAATTCAAGTTACAGTTATATATATATCTTATACTATATTAGTGAAAGCACTGTATGCCTGCCTGCCTGGATGTCCGGTGTCCCTAGGGGAAATCTCATTGGTCCCTTGGCCCGCCCCCGCACACCTCTCATTGGCCTGAGGCGGAGTGACGGGCCAAAGGACACACAGGGACGCACACACACACACAGACACACACACACACAGACACACACACACACACACACACACACACACA